>JAUZNC010056866.1:0-13691 GCA_034780395.1 Vannuccia rotundouncinata | reverse complement strand
TTATTATGGGACAAGTTGTCTGTAAAACACTGTTAATTAACTTAAGGGTATTATTCTAAATTATAGAAAAAACTGATGTCGATCTTACTTGCAAAAAAACAACAATGCCAATTACTGCACGAGAAGCTGCTATTGTTACCAAAATTTTACTGTATATTTTGTTTTTTGTTATTCAAATAAAAGTACTAATAAATTCAGATGTAAATTAAAAGATTTCGTATTTAATAATATGAACAAAAATAAACTTTATCATTAATATAGCTACTTTGAATATCTATGTTAACCTATATTAACTAAAATTCAATCACAATAATTCTGATTCCCCTCTAAATAAGTTAAACGAACTCTATTTCACTTTAGATTTAACTAAACTAACTGCGGTTTCACTCTAAATTAGCTAAATAAAACGAAGATTCCTCTCTAACTAACTCATAATGGCCCGTTGTAAATAATTATTTAAATCTTACGATTAATCCACTATAGGTTAGTTAAACTAACTCCGATGCCACTATAGATTAGTTAAACTAACTCCAATTCCACTCTAAATTAACTAAACTAAGGGAGACTTTAAAACTATTGACAACTTTACTTGTGTTAAAAATTGTACATTCCGATATTGAAGAAAAAAAATAATCAGCTTATAGTCGCCAGATTATTAATGTTGAGAAAACATTCGTCAAAATGAAGAACACATAACAAATTTTAGTTGAAAATCTCAATAAAAAGGCTTTAGATAGCCTTAATTTCATTGAATATTACACCGAATAACGGTAATTGTATTTATATGGATTTATATTCTTTAACATTTATATTCGTGCGATTTCAACCTTACTTTGGATTAATTTGTTACCTAACAAATTGCCTGTAGGATACTATATATGTTATACACACGAACATTTATTCCAATTCAAATTTAAACAATTTGTTCTATTCCCTAGCTTCAAAATGTTTATTAGATCACCAGACAAGGAATTAAAATAGGAGTTCACGCCGTTCCTACAAAATATTCACAACTGTTTCCTACAACTTCTACTGATCTGTCATTTGAGAAACGTGCATTACCTATTCTAATTCCAGACGAACTTCAAGTTTTGTGTCGGATTCTCTTCTGATTTATTTTGTACAAATTTCCAAATGTGTTGAACTGTCTGTTGTATTTATTTATTTTACTATACATAATTTTGGATTCCAATTTACTAATTATGGAGGATCATTCTGCCAATTTTTCTGTTTTGGTTATATAATTAGCTTTACACATTCAGGATTATAATATATAGGTGCACCAGATTGCAAAATGTCTCATTAAAAAAACACTACGATTTCCATAAATATATCCTTTAACAGAGTTACTTATACTGTATACGTTTTAGATAAAATAATAATACTGAGTATACATTTCATTTTCTATAATTAGAATTATAAGGTAGATATAGAATTTTACAAATTGAAAATATATAGATCTGATCGTACCATCACTGTGAATTTTGGTATATTTCAGTATACAAACTTGTTGTAATTTAACTTACAAATACGTGTATTTAATAATAAATGTTATACAAGTATACAAACTTAGTATACAAACTTGTTGTAATTTAACTTACAAATACGTGTATTTAATAATAAATGTTTTTATGATGTATATATATATATACGTAATTGGCTTTTATATTATTACATGAAATTACATCAGGTTTTGGGTCATAAATTACATTTAGAGTAGATAGTATATGCTATTTATTGGAGTAATTTACGCGAGCTACTTTTATAACAAAGATCTAATAGAACCTGTCTTATAGAACCATTGACTTATATATTATTTATCAAGACCGGCAAACTGATCAAAAAAAAACGTCCAGCGCATTTCTATTATATAGGGTATTAGTTTCGTTTTAACCTCTTCCTTACGGTCTTCAGGGACAGTATAATATTTTCAAATAGGCTTTTGATCAGTTTATATTGATTGAATTCCCTCTTAAAACGAAACTAATACCGTATATAAATGAATGCATTATTAACTCCCATGAATTTCGTATTGATTATCGATATAGATATATTCCTCCGCGGACGTTTATTACTATTGAATATTAATATTACATCAGAAGTTGACCTACATTTGTTTCGATAATAAATCCTATAGATATTAATCAAACACAAATTGACATACTAAAAAACACGGTTAATTCAAGAAATATGATTTTATTAGATTGTTCATATAATATAAACCACAAAAAACAAAATTATGGTCACTATTTTAATGAAGCAAATAAGTATTACACTATAATTGCGTTATAACAGAATGCCTGTTGCCGGATTATGTCATTAATATTTGTGATTGTAAAAAGAAAGTTAATAATACATGGGATCTGTTATAACACAATTATAATCTAATATTGAAGAAGAGCTGGTCTTAAATATATACATTTTATGTTTAGGTAATAAACGCTATGATTATTATAGTGTCGTATGAAATGATCACAGTATGAGATAGAGAGATAGAGGTACACTGCTATAATTGATTGATAAGAGGGGGGGTGGGAGTATGTTCATTTAGCTATTGTAAGGAGATATATAGAAGGACCAACAGATGTATACACATGATTTGAGAAAGGAAATATACTTTGATATTGGATGATGAATAGAGTAATAAGAAGAAAAGTGTTCAATATGAGATGCTTAGTAATAGTATGTACAATTGAGCACACACTTACTACGTACCCGTGTGTGTGTGTTATGTGTAGTCTTAGGAAAACAAAAATAAATTGGTTACTTAGCAACGAGAGGAGGAGGAGGAGGTATTATGGTCAATTAAAAATCTACTCGGGAGAGAGGGGCGGGCGTCCATTGTGACAAAAAATAAAGTAGAAAAAATAGGTTAGATTGAAGTAGTAAGGAAGGAGGCTGTCTAGTTCAGAGAGGGAATATGAATGAATGCGTGTTGATACATAAGACATGTATAATAGGTTAGCTCTGTACAATTGACACATCTTTCTGTACACAGTCAGATCAACAAGTTGACCTGCGTCAGATCTTCCAAGTCTTCACGAGGCGTTAAGACCACCCCCGCCGAGAGTTGTCGTGGCTGTAGGGGGGACTTGGGCCCCGGCTGTAGGGTTGGGGGGCCCTGAGGGATACATGTTGGTCGGGTGCTGCCAACAACTCTACAATCGGTAACAAAGAGCATTGTGAGCAGAGCAAGAGAGAGAGAGAGAGAGGACGAGACCTTCTTACCAAAGCTGTGTTTCTCAATGGAGGGCCCTCGTCAGTTGGGGTGTGCTGTAAGGAGGAGGGCGCTGCTGAAGACGTCGAACGTTTGAAGAAGGGGTGATTGAGGCTATCGGCCGGCCTGGCCCTGTGTTCTGGATTGTAGATCAACATCTTGTCGACGAGATCACAAAAGCGTTGATAGTCGGAGGGTGTGTGCCCCTGTTCTCCTTGACGACGTCCTCCTGGGCCTCCCGTCTCCACGCCAAGAATATCTTGCAGACGACGAGAGCCGGGAGTCTTGTAGGTGTTCTGATGTCATTATAATGAAATAAGAATATTTCACAAATCGTTCACAAATAATCAAACAATTTAGACATATAACGTATTATTATTATTACTCCCTGTATACTACTGGTCTATCAAACAAGTAATATATAACATTAATGTAGAAAAATCAAAACCACATTTAATCAATTACAATTTATGGCATTTACAAAGGTTAATTTTTTTTGTTTAATAATATAAATACCTTTCGGGTTTCCCGCGTCCTGTGCATTTTGGGAGAATAGTTTCCATCGGGTAACCTATCAAAGAATTTGACCGCCTTCTTACTCTGATCAATAAGATATTTGGAGGGCATATCCAGGACCTCAATAATCTTCATGATCTGGTCAACCTCATTTTGACCAGCAAAGAGAGGTTCTCCAGTGTGCATTTCTACCAAGATACAGCCCAGCGACCACATATCAATGCCTAAAGAGTAGTCCAAGTTGAGGAGCACTTCAGGGGATCTGAAAGACCAACAATTCACAGGAAACCAGTTAGCAAGGTCAAACAGCTTCTTCCTAAATGTATCAAACTTACCGGTAGAAACGGGACTGTATATACTGATATATTTTCTCATTGACACGACAAGAACTCCCGAAATCGACAATCTTGATGGCGGACCTCTTGGGATTGACCAAAAGAATGTTTTCGGGTTTGAGATCACAGTGGATGATCTGTAACTGGGAGCGAGCGAGGAAATTGAGAGCCGAGCAGAGCTGTTGTGCGAACTTTCGGGTGAGGTTGAGGGACACTCCGCGGAAATTGGTGTTCCTTAACAGGTCGTAGAGATTGTAGGAGAGGAGTTCAAACACGAGACAGAGGTGGCCGCGGTATTGGAAGTGACTCTTCAGCTTGACTACAGGGAGAGAGAGAGAGATAGAGGTTGTAGAGAGGTTGGTGCCCGAGAAGGACCAATGAACTCACCAATATAATTAGAGGCAGGTTGGTCAACTTCGGCCGCCTGCAGACGGTTCATCTCCTCGAGCAGCCTGATTTCAACCTGGGCTTGATTGGTGAAGGCCCGTTTGTTCTTGATTATCTTTATGGCGACTTCTTCATTGGCTATTCGGTCCTTGGACTTGACCACCTGTCGTTCATTGGTCGAGACAACAACACAATTAACAGCGATCGATTTCAGAGAGAATAGATAGATGAACAAAGGTGATGAGAATGACTAACTGTAGTGCACACAAGAGATAAAAGGATACTGGAGAGGACAGCACACACAAGAGAGATAAATCGATACTGGAGAGGACAGGACACACACACAAGAGATAAATCGATACTGGAGAGGACAGCACACACACACACACAAGAGATAAATCGATACTGGAGAGGAAAGCACACACACAAGAGAGATAAATCGATACTGGAGAGGACAGCACACACACAAGAGATAAATCGATACTGGAGAGGACAGCACACACAAGAGAGATAAATCAATACTAGAGAGGACAGCACACACAAGAGATAAATCGATACTAGAGAGAACAACACACATAAGAGATAAATCGGTAGGTGGGTGGTGTGAAGCAAGTTGTAGGGAGCTCACCTGTCCAAAGGAACCCTTTCCTATGAGGGCATCAATGGCATAACGACCAATCCAGAGCTCTCCTGGCCTCACAATATAGTCGTAATTACTGTCCATGTGGGTCGTGGAGAGCGTGCTGTTGTTAACAGTAGCTGTCGTTGTTGTTGAGCTAGCTGCTGCCGGGATAAGGGGACCACCGATGTTGCTGGGTGGAGAAGGCGCCTTAGAGGTCGTCGTGTGATGCGGCTGCGAGGAGGAGTTGGAGGAGGAGGGGGGCGGCAGTAGGAGGGGGGCACCACTGCTCGTCGTGTTGAGGTAGGAGCCGGCGTTGGGATCCATCCATTTGCGGTCCCGTTTGTGGGAGCTGTCTTCGGAGGACTGCTGATGCTCCTTCAACCGACGCTTCTTCCGGTAGTAGACCTCGTTGATGTGTTTGTAGGTCCGAATGAGGTTGACAGAAAGCTTCCGCAAGGGGCCATTGTCCGGGTCTCTGTATTGTCGGCTCTCCACGGCGGCTGAGGACTGTGTTGTTGTTCCCGCTTCTGTCACAGGGAACGTGGGGTAGTGGTAGGTGGGCGCCGTGGAGGAGGTTGGGGAGTAGGCGTTACTGCTGGAGGACATGAGGTCATGGTCCTGGCTTTTCTGGCCCATCACATTCTTGTTGTGGGATCGTTTCATGATGTTGAGCTGCTCGGCTGTCACCAGCTGACCATAGATGGCCGATTCGGGAGCGCCTGCTTCCATGCCGGTCAACCGCAGTGGTTGTTGGCCTGTGCAGGGAGAAAGAGAGCTAAATTTATATACAGGGAGTGATCCACAGTCTTAATTTGGTTCTGTATAATTAAAAATTTGACAGAACGCAAATGAGCAGCTTTTTTCTCAATCAAATTAACCCTTTCGGGCACAGCTGCCAGGCAGGGACCAGATAATAATTTCGTTCCAAGCCGGGGCTCGAACCCACTACCTTCCGTTCGGCAGTCAGACAAACTACCACTTGGGCCACCCCGCCCAAATGTTCGTCCGGTAAATTATAAATTTGAGAAGTAATTTTTTCTATATTTCACTTCTATTTATCTGTATAATCCACCGCATTTAAATTCAAATTTTCCAATAGATTGGTATACAAATAGCTGTTGAATTATAGAAATTTTCCACTCTATGCTATTATACTGAAATTCATAGACAGGTGGATGTGAAATGATTTATTTAGTTAGAAAGTTCTGTTGTATGTCTTTTGCAGATCTTCAAGACCATCGGGCATCTTCAGATACTTCACACAGCAATCAATTAATAAATATATTTTAAATAAGCGAAGAAAAATTTAAATATTCAAAATAAATCAAAACATTAACTAGAAACCCATAATTAATTTTTTTGAATTTACTGCGCATTCTAATTTATATAGAAAGGGCGAACATATTAAAGATAACCAATTAACCTTTCAGTAGTTTTTGTACAATAATCAGTCAATAAATAAAACGATGGCCTTGCAAAAAATATTAAACGTAGTCTACAGAATTCACATAGAATAATTCGGGTTTAACATTATATAAATGAGTCACCGAAAACTAATACTGTGATCCATCAAACGGATAAATACCACAGTTTTATCTGCAACGGCAGGGCGGAGAATAAAAATCAATAAATATCACCACAAAATAGGGAGGGGAAAGAGTTATTCGAGCAGATGAAAGAATACCGCACTGCCAACACAATGAACTTCGACATATCTCAACTGGAGCGTGATAAATATCTTGGGTAATGGGACGACCAGACAACAAGAATGTAATTATCATCAAATATGACCTATATAAAATATGCCAGCATTGATATAATATAGTGATTAACGGATATAAGTAGATACACAACTGGGGTTGTCAATTATAAAAAATAATGTTTTGATTTATTTTAACAATTTAAGGAAAACGTAAAGATATTGACTTATTATGAAGAATAGAAAGAATTTAAGGAAAACAGTAAAGTTATCGATTTATTATGAAGAATAGAAAGAATTTAAGGAAACAGTAAAGTTATCGATTTATTATGAAGAAAGATAATACTTATTATTTAAGGAAAAAACACTTTATCAACTTGAAACCATCTTTGTAGCTGGAATAACTAACTATTCTAAGCTCATCCAGCTCTTTGAGTCATATTCTTTGTATATTATATTCACATATATTCAGTCGCAGTATAGATAGATGGACCATAAAGATGTGTGTGTATTTATGAATGAATGAATGAATGAAACATAGAGCTACTCGCTATGAGAATGTATATACTCCCACACACAAAATGTGGTAACAATCAAAGTATGTTTTGATGGGTGTGCTGTGGAGTGGGGACAATGGTTAAGAATGGTTTGATAACGAACCTATTTGGAGACAAGGTCATATTATTAGAAGAATGTAAATATTAACGAAAGTGTATTTTTCAAGCTGCTGTGGCAAGAAGTTATTAACATCGTATAATCTGTTGCTAATGATAGTGTAGTTATATACTATGCAGCCAATTTCCAAGTTTTGAAGCATTAAAAATACAAAGAATAAGTTTGATAAACACAATCTTTACTGTCAATGAGGTGAACATGTGCCCGAGAGATCGATCCATGGAAAACAATTATTTGAGCAGCCTTACTCACCATACACTGTGGAGTAGATGACTAATAGCGGTAGTAGGTACTGCCGAAGTACTAAATGGTCAGTAGTCACCACTTTAGAGGTTCAAATACTCAAACGATGAATCATAACTTCATTGATAAAGTTAAAGCTGTGCATTAATGTTGCTAAGCTAATCCCAAGGTGATCTTTTGGTTTACCCCTCTCCATTATGAGCTAATAATCAAGCACATTCACCAATACGTATGTATGTCTGTCTATTATGATAATAAACAAGTCATGGAAGACGAAAAGAGAGGTATGTATGTATGTATGTATGGGACACAAACACAGGACATGCTATCGATCGAGAGGACAAAATCAACACCAATGTTTCTACAACTGGCAGAATAAGTAAAGGTACAGACGATTGGCATTTTCACTATTGAATTCCTCCCTAAATAAAACACAATAGAAGGGAAGAGAGAGAGAGAGAAAGAGAACATAGATTGAGAGATTCAGACATGTAGGTGGGTGGAGAGAGAGATAGAGTTTGTGAGTGTGTTGCCTGCTATCTAATAACGTCAGGCTTCCAGTGCGCTATTGGGCGGTAACCTAGCAACCGATAGATCCTTGCAAACACACACACAGTCGAAGTGTGAGAATGAGAGAATCGGGCGGGCAAGAAATCGGTGGAGAGAGAGAAGGATAATCTACTAGCTGTGTGTGTGTTCTTGCTGCCTTGGAGGTGTAAGTGTGTTACAGAAAGACACGAGAATTGACCCAACACTTACAATGCAGTTGTTTATCCCCACCGATAGGTTTCACTTGCAGTAACAAGGAGTTGAAGTCGTCCACACCAGGCCCTCCTCCTCCTCCTCCCGAAGATTTGGGGTGGTGAAGGTGCTGTCGCCAGTGGTCCCCGATGCCTTGCATCACCTGCTCCGGGGAGGTCAGGTCTGTCTTGTCCATTGAAGCAACTAGCTTAGGGCGGACTGTTAGGGTGGCGTGTGTGAGAACGAACGTAGGGTAGTTATTGACAAGATTTAGTGCGAAGAATGGCCGACAGGAACGACGTTTATCACATGTTTATTTGTGCAGAGAATAGGCAGAGAAAGATCCAGTGAATTAAATGGCAGTTATTACGTCTCATATTGTCAGATCAATAATCCAGTGTGAATGAATGAATAGTTGAGTGTCCAGCCGCAAATTGTTGCTTTTGTTTCAGACTCACATCATAAAAACTCGTCTGAAAGAGGTACACAGACATGCAATTTAGCATAGGTAGGAAGGAGGTGAGATAGTAAATTAGCAAGAATAAATATAATAAATAAATGTGAGTACATTTTTTGATTAGTCATGGCCAGAAAATAGCGATGGTTTCGGTAAGTTACACGGTTAGATTTACAGCTACACAAAAAGCATGTATTGTAATGTGAGAAACATGTGATACCACAACACGACTTTGCCTCATATTATGTTACTTGATTGTTATATGTGCTACACGAATTAACGGACAATCAATTTCAAAAAAGGAAACCAAGGTTTTTCGACAGATCGATAAAAGAACAACAACTTAAATAGAACAGCTACAGTCTACTCCGGCTAATCGGAACAGGTAAAATGCAAACAAATTTGGTTCGATTAGACAAAAATCGATTTTTAGTAGTATAAGTTGTGTGATAAGAGTGTGTATGTTAGACCACAAAAGCAATTATTACGATAATTGTCTTTTAACTTGAGTTCACATAATTATAATTAAAATAAATGTTTGCTTCTAAATAAATATGATGCGTGGAAAAGATTAAAATAAGTTAAAAACTAGTTATTACTTCATACACATATCAGGAGGCAAACATTTAGTGGTCGCAATGATTATAAAAGGTGGACTGTAATTTGATGAAAGGTACATTACAATGGCGTCAGTCCCCACTATACATGCAATATAAATAGGGACCGTTGTTTGAATAGGTGATCCAACCACAATGACGCAATGGTTAGATAACAAAAAATGTACTCGGTTTTATTTAAATTTCCCAAATGAATGATGGACATATTTCAAATATACATGAACTGTTCCGAGTAGAAAATATAAAATACATAGTAAGAATTGTGACCGCTCTCCAAATTCGGTTCACAATTCACATTAACCGGGTTTCCGATTTGCCATTTTTTCTAACATTGTAGCAATAGGGGGGATTCGATTTGTGTTCCGATTAGCCGGAGTAGACTGTATGTAGTACCTATTTATATATTTACACTGACAAGAGCGTTAGCTTAAATGATCTAACCAGGCAGGCATATATTAGAAGATGGCTGTGAACAACATAACCAGGATAGTAAGGCAAGCAGCAGTGATAAAAAGGTTTGAGGGGGCAGAGAACATCGTGGGACACACACTCACTCACTCACGTTGGTAAGGTTTGTGCTTAAGATAGCGAGAGGGTAAACAGCAGACTGTTCGTCAGGAAGGCTGTCTGTAGATCTATCCATCTCCTAACTCACCCTAACTCTCTCTCTCTTTCAGTCAGTCTACTTACCAGAGGAATTATAAAGCAAGACAAACCAGACCGCTTTTAACTGGGACAAGCAAGGAACTACTTAGTGATGGCTTTTCAGGCTGTGTGTGTGCCTTTCGCTCTTCTTATAAGTAATCAATAAATCAATGCAGTTTATGGATCAGCGTTAATCTGACCCAATTTTTATCCCTTATACGGTTAAAACATCAGCTATAAAGTCAAATTTATTTCCACCAAGAGGATAAATGGAAGCCGGCGCTATAGGCAATGAGCGGTTAAAGAATATGCCAGTTAAGATTTTATGTAATGTCTGTTATAAACGCCAAACAATGCTGGTAAAGGCAATATTACACGGTGAACAGGATGATACATAACAGGAAAAGTACTCTGCATATTTGAGGTGTATAGACAACACCTAACATCTGAATAAGAACTCCTAAATGAATAACCAAAGTGTAAATTCGAAGAATAACCCTGTTAAGATAATTTTGGTACCGAATTGAATTGTAATAAACATGTTATAATAGTAAGTAAATCATTTCAACAACTCATTATGCAATGTAAATTTAATATTTCAGTTATTGGTAAGTAAAGTTGGCTAATTATAAGAGGTTGAATTAAGTCGGCAACTTTTATAAATAATAAAGTAGCCTTTCAATTTTTGTTGATGATAAAAATGGTTATGATACATACTAATAGATTAAAAGATAAGAATTATCAAACAACTATAGGACAGATTATAGAATCGACATACAAATACAATCCAATGAGTATATTTTCCTTCAATTTAAAAATTAATTGGGTGATTTTATTCTTGATGATATTTTAGATTCACATCAATTGAATTTGCCTCATGTCATATAGAACACGTTCAATATCACGAAATGCTTAAGTATAATGAGTTGTAATTTATGGATAAAATTAGTAATCAATGACAATTACTTCACTATTGTGGATAAATTAATATCAAGACGAATAATATATTTATAGTTGTAAAATGATGCAATAACAAGAGTCCATCTTCAATATAACTTTTGAAATATAAATAGAATCTAGAACTGACAATATTTAAGCTAGTTAAAATAGAACTAGGGTTATCAAATTATAGATTGCCAACCCCCCGTGCCATTTCGTGGTAAATTTTAATAAATGGTTTTTGGAAGAAAATTAAAAAATATTTAGCCCTTTCTTGATAGAGACATATAACAATTGTTTAAAGATACACATTATTTATTTCAACACAGAACAGAATAATTGAAAGATTGAAAAATATAACCTGTCAATTCAATAAAAAAATCATTGTTGACTATTAAAAAAAGATAATTAGCAAAAAACAAGATCAGAAAATAAGGAATATTAGCGATTGAAGAAAATCAGGAACTTAATAATATGCATACCATAAATTACAATATACAGGGCAGGGTACCCTGTGTAAATCATCAATTTATGCAATTGCATCCAATCAATAATAAACTATGTATTCCATTTTGCTGGCTAAAACAGGTTCCTCATCAAAGATGGACGGTTTCTCAAATTTTGCTTTGCAAGTTGTTTGTGGAATGACAAATTATAAATAAAATATGAATTGTATCAAGGATTGCACAACATATTATAACAACCATTAGATGTATACTTTACCATCAAAACAACTCAAGAGCTCTATCAAAATAATAATGGCACTATATTTAATATGACAATGTGTCAATGAGGCATATAATAAAAATAAGCAATACAATTATTAATACAGAATGTATTACATTTTTTTAAAAAATCTGTGATATTAACTATTTAAATCTCTATAATTTAGTATTTTCCTTATATATTTAGTATTAATTCTAATATACTTCTATAATAAGTAAAATATACATGAGATGTGAATCAAGCATCGGTTTTGTTCAAGCAATGAAGTTTTATTGGGTAATGTTATACAAACAATTTGAAATCACTAAAAAAAATAAGTAATTATTATTTACAAGATCTAATATCTTATGCAAGATGAAAATAATAACCACTCAAAATACGAAAATTCTATTTAACTTAAATGATGAAATTTTGTTACCATGTGTACTTTAGAAAAACAATCTAAATAGTAAATGAATATAAATAAGTTTAAAAATACACAGGCCTCCCACACTTCTTAAAAAATGTGTTTAGGTGCTATGGTTTCCAATTCTACAATATCACTTCTAACATTTTCATATCAAATTGTATTGTTTAATAATTTTTGGTAAATTATTCTACAAATAGCCAGATTTTTTGTACGAGCATTTCATAAATGTTTAATTGAGAAATTTTGGTAATTGTGGAAATAATGCTTGTGTATTATAGATAGTATGATTTTCGAAATCATGGATTTATCCCAGAATCAGGGATGAGGGACAGCTCTGCAATAAAATTAACTACCTACTACTAATATACTACAATACAACACAAATTAAAATTTAAAAAGAAAAATACCAATTGTTTCATGGTAACATCTTCAGTGAGAAACATGTTGACACAATTTTATTACAGAGAAACATGTTAGTTAAGTGATTCATTTTATCAGAGAGAATTTTTATTTTTGTTTAATTTATAGAATGACTCTATATTAGATGACAATCTCTTGTGTTCATCATATAAATAAATAAATTATGACTTGTGTATTATGTACATTGAAGTATCCCCCAGCCCCCAGTAGTGCATTCACACATTGCTGTCTGTGTAGATTATGTAGAATTTAGCATTAACTAATACTTAATCAAGAAAACAGAATGCAGAAAATGAAAGCTATCATCAGTGACTTATGAGACTAAATCATTTTGGTTATAATAAAATGTATAATAATATGTATATCCTGGGAAATACATGATTTATATCATAAAAGTGAACTTACATATTAAGCATTATAAATAGTACAAAAAAGCATATGCAAATACATTACCATAATATTTATTCCTATATGTAATTTAAAATATGTGTAGTAATTACATAATATCAAATGTATGCATGTATAATTGTACAGTTTATAACAAGTGATTTGCATATGTGATGAATAGAATTATATCAAAGAAAATAGCAAGTGCATTTTTATATATCACTGGTGAATATACAGTTGAGGCCAACATAATCTACTTATTAAGTGGTATACATATTAACTTACTTATACATATTAACTTATATAATAAACAAACTATTTAATCATAAATTAACATATAAACAAAAATAGCAATACAATTATTAGTTTTAAGATGACCTATGTATTAAGCATGTACATAATAAGAGGGTTTCACTTATATAACAGACCAGACTGCAGAACCAATCATTTGTATTTAATTGATTATAAACTTTGAGAAAAATTAACATAAAGAGAAAACACTCTAATTTAATAGTTTCCTATTATTGTGGCATTTAACACTTTCCAATGTAGCAAAAGCATTAGTATGCTATGATTTAGGCAATATATTTAAATAATAAACTAAAGCAACAGTATAAAATGTAAACCAACAATGAATATTTAAAGTGATGTAAAAA
>JAUZNC010056865.1:0-13693 GCA_034780395.1 Vannuccia rotundouncinata | reverse complement strand
ACTGAAGACGTGTCTTGATCTGGATCACTATAGTCACTGAAGACATGTCTTGATCTGGATCACTATAGTCACTGAATACATGTCTTGATCTGGATCACTATAGTCTCTGAATATTGTTTTGATCTGGATCACTATAGTCACTGAATATTGTCTTGATCTGATACACTATAGTCTGAAGAAATGTCTTGATACTTTTTTAGTGCACTCTCAGGCCGGATTTTAGTATTATTATTATATATTGGTTTTCAGCAAACCCATAATTTGTTTATGAATGTCTATATACAAACTGCTTTTGATATCAACACTCACTTTGATATTTCATTATTCTAAGACGAATTATACCGCCATTGCTATTTGCTACCAATCTTCTCCCATAGGATAAGCCTGCCGTTATTGAACGAATTTGGATACATACCATTCGTTGTAGTTTTTCCTATTTATTATCAAGCTTCAATAGATTTGACGATGATTAAGTGAAAAGTTGTTACAATGTGTCATATACTTTTAATTCTATTTTAGTAATTGCTTGTTGTATTTACGGAAATGTAATTTTTATTAAAAAAGGGAATCTTAAATGGATTCTAACTAAAATTATGGCTTCAAATATATTCATTTTATTGTATTTGAAATCTGACCATTGGTGTGTAATTTGAATACACATTATTCTTGATAATCATATAAATTTCCTTAAATTCTATTCTTGATTTTTAAAATAATTCAATGTATGATTGCTAATGTTCTCAAATCAACCATATAGTCCACATCCTTATGTTAAACAGACGGATTTAATATAAACAATAAATTTAGCTGATTAATGATGTAAATAATTTAAGCTTCATTGCAATCTCTGTTAGATATTGTAGCTAAAGTAACTACAGACATCCCAAGTAAAGAGACAGCTTTAATAAAAATTGGTGAGACTGCTGGCAAGGAGACGACTGTCGGAGAGCTAGTAAGAAAAGAGAATGAAATTAACTACTTGTGCACTTTCTTATATACCATGATACTCGATTCTTATTTGGTAATAATTTAGGGTGCGGAAAATAATACTCCTGCCCACCAATCAGAATCAAGAGCCCAATAAATGATATGATTTGGAGATCCACCTTACTAACTACTATATTTAATTTACGCATTGAAAAATATACTTTGATGTGACAAAGTGGCTTAATATTATCATATAATAATTTATAAGTATATTTATTCTTTAATCTAAATATACCTAAGCAAAGCATGGGTATTAATCATTTATATAAACGATTCGGATGTAATGGGGACTAAAAGATATGAAGTCAACGTTATGAGACATGCGATATTCTGTCAACAGAATAATAGGAAAATTTTATGACGCAAAGGAATAATTATATTATACTTTACAATAAATAAAAGAATACTTTATTGGAAAACCAGCGAACCTTTATTTTCAATGGTCTAGTTCGTTTCTATAACAATCTAAGCTTAGTTCAGATAAAATTTGAACAGAAGTTCACTCATTCATCTTCGTGACGAGCCATCCAATATGAGATAATGTATAAATGACTGTTCTTTATCTTATTATTTTTAATACAGTTATTTCAAATGACTGGGGCTATTAATAATTATTTACTATGCTTTGAACCCGCTTTGGAGCTATACCTACTACAGTCTCAAGCTATACAAACACCCAACCATTACTAATAACAATTACATCATTGGAAATCTTCTATATTTCACCTTTTTAAAAGCACTATCGTTATATTTTAGCGAACGCATTACGTTTAAAAGATCAAGCAACGTATTGATTTAAAGATAAAATAGATTTATTATAAAAAGGGAGATAAATGAACATACTATCATATAATATTGAATGATGATATTAATAATAGAACAATATTGTCAAATCATAAAAGGTAGCCATGTACAAAGGTGGATATACAATAGTATTAATAGATAACGTGCTTAGATTAAAAGAGTGATGGACGGACTATTTATTGGGGTAAATCCAGATGACGGAGCTCAACATTTTAATCAAATGTGATATGAGAATAACTATACTGGACGGTTCACTGAGGAAGTAAAACAAGAGACGACGACACGAAGCGGGCGGCCTCAAGGTCACACTGAAGTGGGCCCGCTGTCCACATCCCAGCGGGCGTGTCTTGTCAACAGTTCACCGGTCAACAGGGTCCCGGTATCTTGCAGCACGGCAGCTAGTCGTTCCCCGTGGTGCTGCACGTCGATCTGTGCCGGTAGGGCGGAGTCGAGGAGGCCACATGGACCCTCTGTCATCGTCACCTCGTCCCTAGCGGAGGCCCCGGGGGGAAACAAGGGCATGAATCCGGGGTCCAGGGCCGCTAGCACGGTCCTGATCACCTGCCGGGCCGTGGCCACATCTTGCAGGTGTTCGGCCGAAAGTCGACCCTTCTGCAAGAGGAGCTGCCAATCGGCGGGGAACTTGAGCTGGCCGAGGATCAGCACCAGGTCCTTGGCGGAGGGCCGACGACCGGGGTCCTTGTGCCAGCACCGCTCCAGCAGACCGCGCAGGTCAGGGGGGCAGGTCTGGGGCAGGAGGAGGCCAGGCCCGGCCCTGATGCGCTCCATCGTCCGGAAGACAGACAGGCCGTGGTAGGGCCGCTCGCACAAGAGCATCTCCCAGAGGACGACGCCCGCGCTGTACACGTCCACCGAGGCGTCGAAGGTCTGCGCGGAGAGGAGCTCAGGAGCCATCCAGGCCATCTGGCTCCACTCGTTGCTATGGGCGACGGGGTCGTCCGCAGAGCCGAACTGACGAGACAGGAGACTCGCCTGGTGGCGCATCTTGGAGAGGCCGACGTCCGAGATCTTGCCGCGGATGCGGTGGGTGACGAGGAGGTTCCTGGAGGTGAGGCGAAGGTGCATCACTGGGCAGGGCCGCAGGGAGTGGAGGTGGGCCAGCCCGCAGGTGAGATCTTCCGCCAGCTGGTAGAAGGCGCAGTGGTCGGGCCCGCTGTCGATATTAATGTGATAGAGAATAGAGCAAAGAATCAGATAATTAGCAGAAGGCGGCCTACTGTTGGTTTTTGTTGAGCAGGTCTCGCACAGATCCTCTCGGCAGCAGTTCACAAATGAGGAGGGGCGCCTTCACTCGTGCAGAGAAGGACAACACTTGCACGAGGCACGGATGGTGCAGACCTTGTAGAAACCCAATCTGCAAATAGTATTATCCAGTATGAAGATGGGCTAGGAAGTATATTTGAACAGTTGACGATATCTCACCTCAGACGCAACATAGGGTTTGTCCACAGCGCTGACGGGAATCTTGATCCTCTTCACTGCAACAGGATTTCCCTGAAAGCGGCCCGCAAAAACCTGCGTAAAGGAGCCTTCACCCAGCAAGTCTGAAGTTGACCCAATAGACAACTCAACAGTAACTGGGACAACTCGGTTGTTATAAAGTTAATTGAGATACATAAATGCACAATGCTATGCCGTCTTTCAAATATACAACCAAGCGACATTTGATTTAGAGATCACTGTCTCATACTACTCATGCCATCTTTCAAATATAAAACAAAGCGACATATGATCTAGAAATCACTGTCTCATACTACTCATGCCATCTTTCAAATATAAAACAAAGCGACATATGATTTAGAAATCACTGTATCATACTACTCATGCCATCTTTCGCACACTTCTGTGTTTGGTCACCTTCCTATTGGTATTCTTTAAAATTATATACAGGATGTGAGAGAGGTAAACGTAACAACCTGATGAAAGGGGACATAATATGTGTGAAATAAATGTTCCAACTAACATAATTTTTAAAACTTTGACAAGACAGTATAGAATTCACATAATTCATAAAATTATCATAAAAATTATTGACAACAAAATAATTTTGATTGTCAATATCAAAGCCTTCGTGAAGTGGAAAAAAGAATTTAATCCAACCTTTTTCCGAAAATTTAATTTCCCCATTTGTTGAGCTTTCTGATTTCCTGAAAAACAAATTGTAAAATACACTTCATTAATAAAACAAAACTGAACAATGCCCAAAACCCAAATAAATAAAACATCATTTTTAATAACGCACAACTATTCACCATTTTTATATACAACTCATTGCTTACCAAATTGTTTCCTTATTAAATATTTAACACAAAATATAATCATTGATATAATATTATTATTCTAACTAGGAGAAAACTATAAAACAGAACTAAAAATAAAGCGTCCAGTGATACAGTAAATTCCGTTATATCGTAATATCCACACAATGCTATAATAACACTACATAGCCGTTTTAAGGTAAAATAGTTAAAAAGTGAAATTAGATATACAGACGGTAGATAAAAGATCCTAGATCATAATACAGTCAAATCCGCATATATCGGATGGTCCAATAAATAAATCCGATATAGCCGGTTTTAACTGTTTAACTCATACATTTTAAGAAAAACGTTTAAATGAACAGATATGTTTATATTATGACAGTTTTATGTACACAGAGTAAAATACGAGTACCTCATACTTAAGGAGCGCATGAAAAAGCCTGTAAGTTGGTCCTGTGTTTATTAGGATTATTATGAAAGTCAATAATTCAGCTTTTACAAAATGATTTGAATTAGTTGCAAATAGATCGAGAAAAACTTTATTATCACCCGTTATATATGACAAAAAAAGTTAACAAGGGACAACAAACTGGATCCGATAAAGCCGGAAATCCGACATACGCGGATTCGACTGTATATTCATAACTTGAATGTTGCTAACCGTGTGTTACTCCCACGACTGGGTGTTGAAGGAGAGGAGGAGGTAGTAAGAGCATTGGAGTTGTGCTGCTGCGCTAGACGTCTCAGAGTGGAGGAGTTGGGGCAGGCTCCGCCCATTGCCGACACCGCAGGCGTCGTGTTCCGGGAGATCTTGCTGCGTTGCCTGGCAACCAGAGATTGGATACTGGACAGCTGTTCGTGGAGGTCGTCAATGCAGGAGAGCCAGGTGGTCGGGTCTGCCTGGGAGTCCCCTTTGGACTGCAGCAGCTTCTCAATCTAGAGGGTGGGGGGGGCGATTGATCTTTCAGTAGACAGCCAGCAAACTTTGTTTTTTAATACGGATTTGGAAGATACAGAAAAAGGATCATTTTAGATTCAAAATGCCGGCCGGAAAAGACAGAATCTCATGACTGCCTTTAGAACTTGTCCCAGCTTCGTTTTATAAGTCTCGCAATGTTCAATGAATGCATTTTTATATCAACAGTGTATTTAAACCAGAACATTACGTCAATTAAGAAGCAAAAAAGTGTTTCATAAAATAGATTTTATAGATTTAAATTATCAAAACGGCTATGTGACACCGCCCGACTGTTTTAACATCCAACCTTTGACTCGAGATGGTCCAGCTGTCCTTCAAAGACAAGCGGGGACTCTTCCTGCGGTGTTTCAGAGGACACTTGTGGAATTCTTGCGACCAGGGGGACCTTTTCATTATCTGAAAAACGAGACAATTTATGAAGTCTCTTGTTGTCGGGTCTGCATTACAAACGAACCCTTACATGGCTGTAGTTTGGTGGAATGTTGAGTCTTAGGCGGGCCTTTATTGCGGGCTTGAGGTTTTTGTTGGCGATGTGTTTTCCTGGAGTTTGAGCCACGACTAACCTCTGAAATTAATAATAAATTGTCTTTTTTTAACCTATCAACGATAAATCAAAGAAGTGTGTATATGTAGGAACTTACCCTTGTCAGGCTTGGTGAAGTAGGCCTATAATAATTAGAAAAACAATGTTTAAACATAATAATTACCATATTGAATAAATTAAAACCAAATTCATTGACTCAATGTAAAAAATTCGAATCTGTTTCAAAGTACTACTACAAATATTATACAAGTAGTAGAAAAAATAATTACTTATAATCTAATCAAGCAAATAAAATCAAAATTCAAAAATGAATTCGAGTATGACCTTTTCCTCCAACCTTCGCAAGTGATCACTTGCAAGTTTAGCCCTTTTCTCCCGGGAATGTTGAAGAAATTTCTGCTGTTGTTCCCGTTTTTGGGCCTCTTGCTTGTCAAGTTGTTTGCGGCGTGCCAATGCCTTGGCAATATCTGGGTTGCGGGAGTAATAGACAAAACTGTTGGACTGATTCTGTTATCATTTCGAGAAAATATTTAACAGCGAATACAGCTCTACATTATAAGATACCTCTTTCGGCCCTTTCGACCAGTGACCCCTTGCTGTGTTGTACATGTCTGGGAGAAGCCAGAGCCGAATATCGACCAGGCGATGCAGATTTAGCCCGAGACTCCACTATAAAATTAACGTTAGAGTTTAATAAATCTAGAAATGCCTGTGAGCCCCCCCCCTGAACATTATAACAACCTGAAACCATTCTTGAGGCCCGCGGTAAGGACTGAGAGTTGACCGTCAAACCACGTCTCCTCCGACTAACTTCCATCGATCGGCCAACACGAGACGTCGCCTCCAATGGGGTCGCATTCACCAGGGCAGCCGCTCTCGAACGAGCATGGTCTTCCCCTACCAGGATAGGTTGCCCCCTCTCCCCCCTTCTCGATGGAACTTTCTCCGAAGAAGCGTCATTCTTTAGGGCCTGATGTGAAGCAGGACATCCGCGCTGTCGCACCTGCTTCTCCACAATCTGCTGCAGTCGAGAGCGCATAGGACCCGCGGAGGCTGGCCGCTGGATGATGTTTCGTCGGAGGGAAGTCGCGGAGCCTCTGAATGATCACAGACAAGGTTAAAAAACGAGTTAAGACTGCAGGAGACCGTTTGTCTTCTGGAGATGGCAAATATTTCCTGTTAACAGTATTAGCCCGGCAGCTAGTAGCTTCCAGCTACAAGGAACGAGGTATAAATGTAGATAATGGTGTCAAACATTCCGAAATGGACGTCTGCCGGTGTTGGAAGGGTTTGTTTGGACCACAGAGCTTTTTATGGATATGTTTATGAACATATTATGATTTCTGACATTTCTCAACAACTGCTATCTTTAAATTAAAACAACAAATGAACACATATGTCATAAAATTTTGTTCCATATGCTTTTGAATATTGGTACTAGACTTAATTTTGTGCGAATTTTCGCTAAAAATAGGTTTAATACCAATATTCAAAAGTATCTGGGAATAAAATGATAAGACATATAAGTTTACGTTCTGTTTTAATATAAAAAAAATCATTTATATGTTCTTAATAATATACAAACAAAACTTTTTAAAACCTAATTAAACCTTTTTTTATAAGAAATAGACATTTTTTGTAAAGTAAATTTATATTGTATAAATATTCATATTCTTTAATATGAGAAAACAAAAAAGCTCTGTGGTCCAAACCAACTGTTCCAAAACCGGCAGACGTCCATTTCGGAATGTTGACACCATTATCTACAATTATAAGGTGTCAATGTTGGTATCTTGTTCCTTGTATCTGGAGGGTGCTAGCTGCCGGACTAATTCAGGTACCCCACGTTATTTTCAAGTGTAACAACACATTAGACACCTACCGGTGTTGTGTGGGTGTATGTCTAGCCTCCTCATTTTTGATCGACCGTATCGAATGAAGGATTTTATTCAATGGTCCATACGCGGTCACTCCAATCTTCTTCAATTCTTCTTCATTGAAAGACTTGACCATCTCCCAATCAATCTCATGTGCTTCAAACAGCCGCAGATATTTCTCCTGGTGAGGAAGATTGAGACTAATAAGCCACTTATATACAGCAGGCTCCAAGTTTTCAGACCTTCGTCCATTCTCGACATCTCTATAGGATGTAGGCTCCGTAACTGACACCGAAAAGCAGTCAGTGTCATCCTCCTCATTCCCGGAAACTTGCTGAAGTGTCTCCAAAAGCACAGTGGCCTTGCCTTCTCGCCTAAGACGTGTTGATGTGTCCCCCAGAAAGGAAGTCCATCCAATTTCTTTCGGAGCACTTGTACCGGTTTGAACGTGGTCCTTATTTCGACATCGGTCCAGGTACTGACGCGTCTCTTCCGATAAGGCGTCATACAATGAGGTGTAACCAACACGATCATCAGCAGAAGGACCAACAACTCCTGTGGACAAGTAGCTGTTCAGAGCAGTATCAAATTTAAGATTAAAATCTTCCCGTGGCTGCCCATAGGCTGTCTGGCCCATGTCTTCTGCCACTGTTGTTTTAGTTGATGCAGAAGTTACAGGTGAAAGCAAACTAGGCTGATTCTGATCGGAGTAATCCAATGCAGATTTCCCGCGAGCAAGTTCATTAGTGTTCAATTCGGATACCATGGTCAGGCTGTCCACAGAGGCTCGCGATTCTGATCGTTGGGTATCAAGCAAAGCCCAGGAGTCTTCCGTTATACAATCAACTGTTTCTAACTGACTATCGTCCATGTGACCTTTGGAGTGTGTAAAAAACGTGGACCCTGGTAGCACTGGGATTGGTAGATCAACGGGTGAGCTACTTATTGTAGAAAACGTTGTATTGTGGAATTGATCATCTGGTAGAAGTGGAATTGGGAGTAACTCCTCATTTTCCGATTGTAATAATTCTTCCTGTGCTAAAGCAGTTACATTTGTATCCAGACAATTGTCCTCTCTTACTTCACGTGAAACGGTATTGTTCTCAGGGGTCAACTCTTCATTTTGAAAATGATCTAAAACTGTTTTTAGCATTGGATCCAGTGGTACTGATTCCGATTCACGGGGCATTGTGTCAGGAGTTTCATCTGTGAAATGTTCTCCAACTAAGGTAGGTACTTGAAAATGTGTGTCCGGGTTCATTCTGTAGAATAAAATAATTTTCTGAACTTTATAACTGTGTTACTTACTATTCACAACAAATAAGATAGCATTATTTATTAATTGTTATATGTGTATTATGCTATATTGGATAAAAAAGTATTTTTTTGCCTATTTGCTTGGTAAATTATTCAGTAGTATTGGATATACAGGGTGGCAATAAAGTTACTTTACAGTTATAGAGAAAGCAGAGCTAAGTGAACTAAGCTCATAATAACACATAGCTCAATGCATTTTATTCGTTGTTGTAACTGTATAGTAACTGTATTGCCACCAAGTATACATAAATTATCTAAAAAAAGGGCTATTTGTAAAGCATAATTAAAAAGTTTTTGTTATTTTATGTGCTACTAATTCTTCAAAACACAGGTCTTCCACTACACATCTTTAAATAAATCACACAAAATGTAACTATAAAAAAACGATTTTACAGGTTTCATTTTCACAGCAAATGAGATAACAGATGAGTTAAAAAATATGTATTATATAATATAAAAAAAGAGATCTGAAATATTAAAGAAATACCATCATGGACTTTAAATACATTAACAAATATTGTATTGTAATTTTTTTCTAATTTTATAGGTTCTTAAGATAAAATTTTGTTTTTTTAAAGTTTTTATTTATAAAATGTTTAAGTTTTTAGGTATGAATATATGAAGAGGTCTGAAAATATTAATGAAAACACAATGCATTAAAAATCTATTAATTATGAAAATAGAATGCTACTTTTGGAATAAATTAAAAATCATTAAATTACTATATTATCAACAGTTTTTTCCAGCATTTCCATCAATTGTGTATTGTAAATTACAGGTAAAGCTGGTTAGTCTATGTGATAATCAATCTTTGTTTAATGCAAAAAATTTTTGAATTTCTTTATAAGATTCTTAAAATCTCTTTGTAAATAGAAATATAGAGCAAGAGATACAGGAAGTCAAACACTTGGTATATATAGCCACTAATTAGTAAAATAAATATTAACTTTAGAGTAATAATAACTAAACAAATTTATTTTTATTTCTATAATATATAATATATAATTTGTTTTGTTTCAGAAAATACTTCAAATATTTAACAGAATTTTATAATTCATAAAATTATTAACAGAGACAATCGATATATTTTTGTTCTTTTAATCCTAAACTATTTTATGCAGAAAAAGCCATTATTAAAACAGATAATTAGAACAAACAAAAATATAATATTTAATTAAGACTATTATAATAATTTAAGTGTATAACAAAAGAGAATAACCTTTATCTGCAAATTAAAACTTTTATTAAACCGAAATCAGGGATACCTTTGAAAAGCCAAGTGAAATAGGTTAAAGAATTCATAAATATAGAAAAATAGATAGATAGTACCTCTATTAGTACATAAAAGGAAGATGAAGTCAATATCGCAATTTTTAATCTAAAAAGGAAGAGAGAAATTAAAAATCTCAAATGTGGAGCTTATATTATGTGAAGACTGAAAAACAACAGAAATAAATGAGAAAATTAAATCAAAGCTGCAGGTATAAGGATGATTGTTTGAAAATCAGTATTATATACCAGAGTGGATGCATTGTCTAACCCATCTATCTCATGTAAACTCGTTTAGTTTAAGCTAGTGATGCAATCTCCCTATACAGTGATATTTATTGTGTAATCACTATTGACTTTCAAGAGATAATTCCAGGGTTATAAAAGAAATAATTTATGTTAAAAAAAAGTTATAATTTGCAGTTACAGCTTATACTGTATTTCTTATTTTACTATGCTGCCAATGAATAGATATTAAAACATGATTAAAAATAAGTTTATATTTTCTATTTAGGTTTACAATTAAGAGAAATTTGTCTAAATAATGAAATCCTTAAGTAATATTATATAAAATTAATTTTAATTTAAAATTGTAAAATTATTAATTATTTTTTGAAATAATAATAGTTTTATTATATGAACTGGTCTATATATAGGCAGTTAGCTCTCAACTAAATGTGTCTGTGCTCTATGGGATGTATAGGATACCTGAAAATGGGGCAGTTTTGGAAGTCTGAAACTCTAAATATTGCAAGCTATAATAGTGAAACCTTCAATGAATAAATGCCCCATATACACCAATAATATGTTCGAGTTTAAAGTTAATACAACTAAGAATTAAAAAGTTACAGCTCTTCCAATTGTGGTATTTAGAAAAAATACTTCCAATTCTTTTTCTTCAACCCCAACTTAAAAGAAATAATAGAATTTGATCATCTTTTAACAATGATAAAGTTTAATATTTTAGATGATATGAAAGAATTTTATTTATTAATAAGCAGAAGTTTTACCTCAACCAAAATCGATACAATAATCATAAATTAACAGAAATCAGTCAAGCTTGTGAAGTATAGAATTGTCAAAATCATGAATAATTTAATAGTGTTTAATTTAAACCAGGCAAACATTTAAATTTCATTTCAAATTGAAATTTTATTTATATATTTATATTAGTGTTACTATTAATTACTATTTAATATATTAAAAACTGCTTATTTATTGTACAAAACAAATCAAAAGCATCAATTTAATAATAATAATGATATGGTTTGCAGGGATTTAATGAAAAATTCACAGGATGCTATCACAGCTCTCAAAGCATATCTATTATTGCTATATTATTATCCATATCTCTATGACATCATAAGTTCAAGTTAATAATAAATATTATGTATGTTTCTTTCAAATTAAGGCATCTATATAACTTAAATGATAATATATATATATAAATAATCTTCTGACAATATTTATAAAGTTAAATTTTGTATTAATAATAATATTTTTCATAGATAAGGGATGGTTTGGAGGTCCTCAAGAAATTTTTATATATATATATATTATATATCTCTATGGTGGTTATTATGTTTGTATTTGGTTACTTTTGAAAAATATAAAATTTGCAATAATTTAATACCACTTTTAAACAATTTAAATATTTTTAGTATTTAAATGACCAGAAAAAAAAATATTATAAAGAAAATCAATATGTCACAAACTTTTACTTTAACCTTTTCACATCAGGCATTACAATGTTTGTGACATTAAAAAAGGGTGACTCTGATTGTTTGATAATTTATTCACCATTCCTATATAAGGAATTGTCAATTCAATTTTTGTAATATTGATGACATATTGATTTTTTTATGTTTTCTGCTTGAAGTCATAGACATTACATTACACTTAACTACATCTAAATCTGCAATCTAAAATAAAATGGGTAGCAGGAGAGTTAAGCAATCTGCATATAATTTCAAAATGAAGTTGTTTGCCTAACAAGGGGGACTGAGAATTTTCAATGCATTAATTTTAGATTGCAGATCTAATTAAATTATATATATAATGTTTATGTTTGAAGTAAATAACTGTAATATAGAGTCAAATTACTTATCACATTAAAAAATAATTCAACTTTTTCTTTAATTCAGAAGTTCCTAATTGTGTAATTCTGACATGTTATATAACATAATGTATATAATGAGTGGGAAAACTTCTATTGATATACTTTTTGTGTAGAACTCTACATAAATTTAATAAAGGATTATTATAATATGGCAGAGTGTGTCACAGAAGAACATCATAAAACATACTAATAAAATAAAAAACTCTTTAATTTTACTCACAGTATTTAAATTTTATTTTACCTGTATATTATTATATGACATAGAATTCATATATACATAATGGACAAAATTGTGTTACTTACAGATTCTATTTTATGATATAAGTTGGTCCATTGTGTATTTTGGGCCAGTTTTATTGTTATGTAACCAAATGTGACAACAAGGAAGCCATGTTATCACCAAGGTCATCACCACATTAATAAATCTTGAGATACCAACTCTAAATCAAATGGAACAAGCAACCCCTTTTGAACAACTGTCTCTAAATCAATTAGAACAAGCAGCCCAAGAATATAAATTATTTTATTGATATAATTTTAATATTATGTAATTTTATTTGTAGTTTTCAGAATATTCAGCAAAAAATTGTTGACCTGACCAATTAAAAATTGCTTCTACTAGGTTTGTATATTGAATTTCTATATTTAATTAATATTCATTAATTGTACATTTTTTGAAAGATATTTTTATTTAAAATTATATAGTTAATTACAGTTGAATTAAGTTTACTTTAATACAGATTATTCATCTTATATAAGCTAATTTAATTATGTGGTGATTTATTTGTTGACTGAAAAGGAACTGTAGTTAGCTTAGGGGTTGCATATTTCGGCCATTAAATGTGGCCAATCTGGAATTGGTCAGACAAATCTTGGATTGGTCAATCAAATGGGAATCTTAAAATACAACAATAATAATATATATAATAGCTAGTAATATACATATATACTAATATATATAATTATTTATAAATACATTTATATAACATGTGCATATTACATATAAAAATCAGTACAGTCAATACAAAATAGTTTTAATAATGTATTATATATAAAAATGCCATATTTTAATTTGGTTCAACCAAACAGGAATATTTTATAATTGGATTTCAATGTTGTTATAAAATTCCAAATAATTTTTTGCATATAAAGTACAAAAAAATTATAATTTTGAGATTCACATAAATCAAATTTGATTGACAATTCCAAGATTCATCTGACCAAATATGAACTCTTGTTGATTCCAGATTGTTCAGAATTCATGTTTGGCCACTAACATATAATATGCCTTCCAATTGTCAGGTTGGTGGATAGAGTCTTAAGTTAGTTAATAAAATATTTTTTTTTACTAAAAATAAAATATTTTTTATACTAAAAATAATGTTTAAGACAAAATAAATATGTTTTTAGAAAAACAATTACATTAACCGGCTAGGCACTGAGCTCATGGCATAATGTATTTTGTCTGATATTTTAATTTTATCCTAATTAATATACACTTAAAACTTTTTATTG
>JAUZNC010056864.1:0-13694 GCA_034780395.1 Vannuccia rotundouncinata | reverse complement strand
TTCCTTGTCATCCGCCAAAGTCGTTGCAGATGCATCAATAGCTGGACAATCCTTTGGGAGAACAAAAGAAAGCATTTGCTTACGATTTGGGATGTCTTCCAAATCTGTCAGTAGACGCTTCTTTGATTCCTTTTGTACAACAAAATGAATTGTTTTCTTTACATTTAGGATGTATTTAATTTTAGGAGGTAGATTGGACATAGCTGGAATAAATGAAACAATAATTAGTATTACATTATATTAATTATATAATATATTGTTATATTTACTCGTGATCTATTTTTTTTGTGGTACAAAGAGTGATGTTGCCTAATATGAACCACCCTTTTCCCACAAATAAGACATGTTTTGAGAGCCTGGGCTTTGGAGCTGACCCCTATTTTCTGCCCCACCTGTCACCTTCCACTTGTTATAATTTATAAGTGGATGTGACGGACAAAATTCCTAGTGTCAGTATTGTTTTGCAAACAGAACAAGTATTTTCTGAAATAACAATAACATGTGTGGAGATGTGTTTATATAGATTCTATTTAAACTAAGTGCTATTTTGCTATACTTTAAATTTGAAAAAATATAAAAAAATATAGAACACTCGGAAATTTTGATACAAATATTCCATATTTGACAGAATACTATTTAGGAAATGTTTTATTCTATATTTGACATAGAATACTATTTATGAAATTTTTTATTCTATATTTGACATAGAATACTATTTAGGAAATGTTTTATTCTATATTTGACATAAAATACTATTTAGGAAATGTATAATAAATAATGTATATCATTTTATATATAATAAGTCATCTATATAAACAATAACAAAAATTAATTATATTTACATTATCGGAGGTGATTAAGTAATAATTGATAAGATAATAGGATAATAAAAAAGATAAAAAGCAAATTAAAATTTTTATGATTTCTAATATAGGTTAATAATGTGGACCTCGTTTTATTTATTTTTTTTTCTCAATACTTCATTTTGATTAATTTATATTTATTTTTTAAAGCAGGATATTTACTCCATAAGAAACATGTTGATCGTATTTTTGTTATTTATTCCTTCTTCACTTTTTAGTGATTATGGAAGAAAAACCAAAGGTCAGAAAGATGGAAAGATATGATGAAGTCTTTTTGAACTGGAAAACATCATGTTCTTCTGAGTTGGCGATTTCACTAGATAAAATCCAAGAATTAAAACAGTCTTACATTACTGAAAGTGAGTTCATACAAATATATAATATGTTGTAATATTATATGTACAAATGAATATTATATAGTTGACGTATTTTATTCAGTTATCAGTTATGGATAATCGAAATAATTGGCGTCCATTTTGCGTACTCTCTTTATATTTTTTCTAGACTATTTTCAGATTGTGTACATTGATATATTGATTTTATTTTGAAAAATCTTATTTAAATTTTCTTGATCTTGTTCACAATCTTCTCCGTTCTTCTTAAGCATTAATTTTGCTATCAATTATCTATTTTCAGAAATATATATACAATATAATGTGATGATGTTTACAGTTAACATTACTGTATAATCGTATATATTGTAGATTTTAATCAAAAGAGTTCCTTTATTTTTTATAGTTTTGTAAATAGTGAAATTTAAAACTATCTATGTTTTATGGATTGTTTCATTTTAGCTAATTTTTATGATGATTTCTTGGATGGATTTGCAGACAACCTGGGAATGCCTTCACAGGTCACTGGTCAATTGTTGACCAGCATGAATGAGTTGGTTGCTGTTACCGACTGTTTGTCGCCTCGTTCTTTGGAGTTAAGCAGTAGGTATATCTGTATTTGATTTATAGATTTTCGTTTGAATACTTTGATTTTATATATTGATTTTGGTTGATTGTTCCCTTAAAATAAATGAAATATTTAAAACAATTAAAACCAATGACATAATATATACTATTTGAGGGTAATTTTTGCATTAACCTTCTGTAACAAAACCTCGAAATAGAAATCTCACACCCTACGCTCCTAGAAGGCTTCAAAAACAGACTTTATCTACTTTGCAACTATCCGCTCCGCTTGAAGCTTTTCAGTTACGCTGTCTCCGTATGATTAATTATCCAGATCAAAATACCAATCTCCATGATTCTCTTAAATCACGTCGAGAAATACAATCTTTGAAACTTCCAAGCTGTCTCAAACACTGTGAACACATCCTCCACAATCTCTGTCCTCAATGCAGGTGCCAGAACTTCTGAGATTAAACTCTTTCTTTCCCAAATCTACTCTTCTTTTCAACTCCTAATTCCCTCTTCATGTTTCCTGTTTATTATTATTATATTTTTTGCTATGTACTTTTTGTTCCTCAATGTCATAATATTTTTATGATTATTGTCATGAGATTCTTACTGCTACACATTTTTTGCAAATAAACATTTATTATTATTATTAACTTTATTCTAACTATGTTTAAGTCACAGAACTAATTCTACCACAAATATCTTTTATGTACAGTCGAAAAGGACAAACCTTGATTCTGGTTGGCGTACCTCCAGGCCAATTGGTATAAATACTCTCCAGAAATATATTTAAACGATGTGTTCCAGTGTGTGGATTGATAGACGAAAAAAATGTAATCATAGTTTAAGAGCTACTTTTGCTTATCGGCTTTATTAAAATGACATAGATAAACAACTCATCAGGAAAAATGACTGGTCACAGAAGCACAGTTGGTGTTATGTCTTACAAGAGGACGGAGTCGTGGCAAATTAAATATGCATCTGCAATAGTGGTCACAGCTGGTCAAAAATACAATGACTAGCCGGTCCTTGTCAATCACCTGTTTTATTTTCATAATTGTGATGTAAAAATTAATGAAAACTAAAATCGTTCTTGTTGTTGTAATATTAATTATTGTACATATTTTATGCAAATAAAATTTGTTTAAAAAACCTCTGTTTAATATGCTTTTAGATAATACACGGAAATATCATATATTTCGTTATTTAGAGATATTAGCATCATTATATAACTTATATGTGTATACTACAAAACTAATAATTCGAGTGATATTTTTCAGCCTTGTTGAGTCTTGTGAACGACTGCAATCAGATCTCACTGATCAGGCAGGAGTGCGCGATAAGTTAAGCAAATTACTTGCTAAGCAGCGAGATATGACACAGTCGGCACAAGACATACACCGCAAAGTTAAGAGGTGATTTTATCATTTTAAATCAATCGGCAGTTTTGTTCACATTGAAATTTAAATAAATACAACATTTTTTATCTTTTGTAGAACTGTTACCGACTTAAACCAATCCACAAGCGACAGGAAAAAAGAAATCACAGAATGTCTGACAAAGGCGAAAGTTTATGAGAAGAACAGGGGCAAGTATATTCAGCAGACAGTGGAGGCCAAAGTAGGTCAATGACAGAGCGTGATACTAAATAATATTATGAAAATACTTGATTCATTGTTGTTTTTATTGTTTGTTCTTCTAGATATATTCCCTTTGTGATTTGTTACATTTGTTTTTCTCTCTCACACTTTCTCCGTAATATTATTTTGTCAATTTTTCCTAGACTTTTTATTTTTCCATATTTTCATTATAATTTTTAATCTTTATTTTTGCTTTATTTTTGCTCTTACAATAATTATCATATTTAAATTAAGCAAATTTTATTTTTCTTCGTATTAGAATTGTTTGGACTAATGTTAATTATCTTTTACACGTTGTCTTTTTCAATTTTCTTAATACAGGCGGAGCTTTTGAAATTCAATATCGACCCATCTTTCAGGCAGTCTGATTTGATTCTGGATGCTGAAGTAAGTCTGTATATGTGTATACTATTATAATATTATGTATTATAGGGACAGTTTTATTAAGGATTAAATGCATTAAAATTAAGACTAGTGCTGTTGATGGTCAATGCGAAATTAGAATTGGATCTTCCTGAGCAGGTTTTCAGTGTACACAATTAATTATGAATTTATCAGGTGAAGTTATCAAATATTTAATGATATTTAATTTTATATAAAATGTTTTATAAAACATTAATCCAATTAATTTAATGTGTAATTCGATGATAATTTGGTTATCCCTGCATATAGTCGGAATAATAATGACATCGTCATAAAAGAATGATTAGAATTTATCTTTGAAATGAGGAAGAAAAGAATTCAATATTTGAAATTGCAAATATTACCGACCGTATTTTTAAAGCTACATTTTAACAAGATTAACTATTGCACTCGTTCCAGTATTACAATTAGGGTTGCCACCATGTAAGGAATACGGGTAAAAGTTGTTTGAATTTAATTTTGTGGTCATCTGATGAGTTAAGACTAAAGAGCAAAACATGTAATTGTGATTCGAATTAAAAAATTTCAATAAATAATTTTTTCGTTTTGCTGCAATTAATATCAAACGTTTTTGAGGTTTGATTTAGACGGTTAGAACATTTATAAAACAACATTATAATATTCGGAAATATAGTAGAAAACGCAGAGAAAAGTGCAGCAGTCAAAATTTAGGAATATTCCATTAATTATAATTTATTTTCAGAAATTGCACAAGTTGGAAGAACGCCGATCGGTTTTAGAAAATGTTATCAGTGATTATCACGGCTTACCGACAGTAAGAATCTTTCAGAATTACAATAAACGCTATATATTAACAAATGCTTGTGTTTTCATAATTTGAAAAGACCCTTTAGGAAATGGGTTTTACGATAATTAAATATTAATTGAAATCTTGTTGATTTGTTTTCTTTTAGAGCAAGGATCAAGCTAAGCGAGTTTTGGAAATGTCTGTTAATGAACTGGTAATTTTAAAACATCTTTATTGTTTGAGTGGTGCACATTTGGTAGTGAAAATCTTTTGAAATTGTGAATGTATTATTATTTATAATAAGCGATAATTTCCGTAAATTCAATGTTTTTATGTGTTTTACACAATCGATTTTGAGGAATTTAGTTCACAGATTATACAATTATAACAATCAAATTATGTAATTTTTATTAATTATAGAGATGAGGCCTAGTTTGGGTTACGTGCATTGGTACAAGCTCTTAATACAACCGGTTGACATATCATAAATCTACATTTATATCTTTCAACATAAATGATTTTATTACTTATTTTTTTATTGTAGTTTATATTCCAAAAAAAATTTCCCATTTACTATTTATTTTAAAATACTTAATAATTTAAACTATGCTCTTTAAATGGTTGTATAAATTAATCAGTTTAAATAAATTCCAAATACACTTCCTTCAGTATGTTTACTATTTGATTTACATTACTATTGGACTTTTGTTGTAAAATGGTCATTTTGGTTCATTAGAGACTACATTGTTGCGTTATCTGATAATCAGTTAGCTTTTTACTTATTGATTTCTTTTTCAGAAAAATATCGATCGGGTTCTCATTGATAAATTGCGACTGACAGACACTGCTTAAATAATTAGTCTGTACATATTATGTAGTTTTTTTAAAGAGTTCTCTGTTGAATCGATACTGTTTATAATCTCATTACATATTTAGGTGTTTATATTTTATTTTTTGTTCTATGATTTTGTAGTTTTGTAAGTTTCTTTGAAATATATATCTTCTTTTTATTTTGAGTGTCTTTATTTTGTTTATATAGATAATATCAAATTATACTGAAATAATAATAATTAAGTTTTTGTCATTTTAAAAAGATAGTAAGATGTGAAATTAACTGAATATTAATTCAATTCTCCCCAAAATTTAATTAATTTTAATAATCAAAAAGTGATCTGCAATATTTAAGAAAAATTGAATGAATTAGATAATACTTTTCGTATATTTTCAATGCACCGGCAAGTTGTTGGCCAAAAAGTACTATTTTTTGCATTAAAAAATTCCAATTTATAGCTATTTGAAACTCGTTATATTGTATAGGGGTAGACAAAAATTGTGTTTTTGTGCAAATAATTCATTTTTATAACGGTAATAATTTATTGGCATGTATTTCCAATATCTGAAATCAATAAATTGAAATATGTAGTCATAACATCGACAAAAAGAACGCAAAGCAGTTTTGTACAACCTTATCATGCAATAATTTGAAAGCTATTGATATTCACAGGACAAAAGGGGTTCTTTAAAAAGACAGTTGGTTCTGGACGGCCCCGAACAAGCTAGTATAATTGTTCGCAACTTAATCGAAGACTATAACAAATTATTATGTGCTGCAATAGAAAGAATCACTGTGAAAGAAGAAACGTTTGTCCGTCGAATACTGACTAAACAGCTGGGTAAGAAATCCCTGTGCTGCAAAAAATGGATACCCCATATTCCGAATGACGCATCCAAAGAAAAAAATAATTGAATGCAGCCGGGAGATGTTGCGAACTTTCTCGATCTAAAGAAAAGTTTATGAGAAATGAGGGTGTTTATTTTAGGTATGCGCCACCGAAAGAATGCCAACGCACCTGGTAAGACAATGCAGGATATCGCCCTACTATGCCCAGAAGAACAACATCGTGGCCAGCAACTACGCCAAGTCTTTGGTTTATTTCGAAGTTCTTCACGATGGAGGTTCTATATGAACGCTGATCAGAGGTACCTACAATTTCTTATAAGCATATCAGTTCCAAGCAACATTGTCAACATGAGAATTAACATTTCAGCACGATAAGACCTCACGTTGATGTTATACTACAAAATTTATTGTAAACATACATTATATTAATAATTATACTTTTCATAATAAAGGTTTATAAAAACGCATTTTTTTGACGGACCCTATATATTGTATAAATTTAAATATTATGCTAAGACTACCGCAAAATTACATTCGACTTACATTCAGCTTATCATAAATACCATAAATTAATTTTAATAATGTTTCAAAGTGAAAAAATATACAAGTTCGTATATAGAGATAAAATTATTTTTAGCAGAAATATGCTAATAAATCAATTTCATTTTAAAAGACCGACATTTCCGGTGAACCAATTTTATCCATACGTATTAGGTACATTATATAAAATTAACCTTTCTTGATTATTCACACAAACGATCATCCCAGATTGTTTCATTGTGTGTAAAATTCGCATATTAATATATTTATTTACAGTTAAAAATAAAATGAGATAAAAGTTATTTCCTATATTAATATACATAAATTAGAGGTTCGGATGTATTTATCTATTTAATTACACTCAGTACTAATAAATACGTTTGGAGTTATCCTGAGAGGCTGCTATTCAGAATAGTTAGAAATGTCATATATATATTATTTTCTCCAAAATAACAATGAAAAATTATGCATAGTTCATAATAAATTTCTATTGGTCAGAGCTAACCCCGGAATAAAATTTGTTGGTGCAATTCAAAAGTTAATCCTGGTTTAGTTAAGCTAGGAATAGCGCTATTCTAGGTTTAATTATAATTCCATGTTGGTGCATACAGCTAAGAGTCTTCGAAAAAACTTGGTAAATATTATATATAGGTATGTATAATAATCATACGTAATTTAATAAATTAGCAACATAAATTAATAGATATTCATTCACATAGAAAGTAATATTGGCATTTTTATTATTGCACAAACTAATTTTCTTAATACATATTTTCAATGTTGAATTCATGTTAAACAATTAAAAATAGATCATAATAAAATGACTATTTTAACCAGTCTCCTAAATTTGCATATTTAATTTTACTATACACCGCAGAATTACAGTAGCCCCAAATATCACCTAATATATATATCCCTTATATCAGCTGTGGTAAATAAAATTTTATTTGCTTCAACCAACACGATTTGACAGATAAATTAAGACAAACTTTTTGGTACCCCATGTTAATTTCTGTAATACATTATTATTATTAAATACAAAGCTGATTACTATAATAAATAATCATATTAAAGTTACAGTTTAATCAAAGAATAACCAAGAATATATACTCATTCATAGTCCATGTTAATATGAAGCAGAAATAATATGGTAAATAATTACAAATACAAATAATATGCAGCTTTATAAAATCACTGTTAATAATTGGTGTGAAAACAATTCGTAGATAATTGTGTGTTTCTAAATTATAATATTAGACAGGAGTTGAGATGCCAATTATTGTGAATCACTGTTTTCTGCGGGAGAGTTAAGCTGCATTAGCCAAACCTTCCAGGACAAGACTCATTCTGGCGGTCTCTTTCTGAACGATGTTGTCTATTAAACTAGAGGGAGAGTAAGTTTACGTGGAGGCTTTACATAATAAAAAATAATATAATAAATTCTAATGTTATTTTTATAAAAGTTGTATGAAACATTCATAATATTATCTTAGATTGGTGGAGATATCCCTCTAACGCAACTGACTAAATGTTGGATATTTTGACACGTTCCAAAAATGTGATGCTAGCGTGACATATTCGTGGTTATTACTTTATAGGTACTATAAATTTGGATATATATATTTAAAGCGAAATTCTCAGTGGTTCTAAAGATTATCGTGTACTTTATTACAAACTCGATTAAATGTAATTTTCAATGGCTAACGTAAACTTTTGACTTTTACCAAGACTACCATGAATTTGCTTATTGTTACAATACCAGAGACGTGTCGTTTTCGTTTGAGATTACAGTAGATTTCATTACATAGAAAGCAATTTGTCTCAAAATAAATATAAACGTCTTTTTAGACTATTGTATTAAGTGTACATTTATATTTGGCAGTCGAGAAATATGAATATTATATATATTTAACGGAAATGTCCATTCCAGAGCATTGAAATTATAAGAGCCCTATCAACGAAGTTTTAGCTGGGGGAAAGTATCGATTGGGATAGAGTTTGTCCTTTCATACTACTCGTGTAATATTTGTTAAACTTTCCAAAAATCAAATTCATTTATTTTAACTTTGAATGATAATACTTTTAATAATAATTTTTAACTCGTACTATGTTTATAAATTAACTAGCTAAATCTATCAACCAATTTTAACTTTAGAAACAACAAAAATTTCTTTACTGCAGTTCGTCAGCCGTCCATCTCCTCCCAACTGATGACTGAGTCAACTTGAGCATGCTGCGAGCCTCCTGACTCATGTGCGAAGTAACAGCCGACTCGAGAAGCCGCAGATCGATAACCGCCTGTAACAGGCCGTTCTTCGACCAATCACAGGGCTTCTTATCGTCACCGCCTCCGAAGCAGCCGAGCTTACGCAGACAGTGGTCCACTTCCTGGACAACTTTGGTTACGATTGTCTCGAGGATGGGTCTAGCATAGGCGGGAGACACGAGGATCACCTCAGCGTGAATCTGTCCAAGTTCCCGAATCACGGTCTTGACGTAGTCGCGACAGGCTGAAAGTCAGATTAATATAAATTCAAATTTAAAAATCGATTTCAGAAGTTTTTAAAATTTGAATTTTAAATTCTCTGTCAGGTGCAGGGACCGCGGAGTGTAATTTTAGGTGGGGGGGGGGGCTAAAAAATTAATTTAGGCGCATTTAAAACATATACAAAAATTATTATATGCAGTATAACATTGACAAAAATTGAGACATAATTATTATAAGTTTGTTTCTATGGTTATCGATTTTTTATAGCGGTATACTCATTCTTGAAAATGGTAAATTGTTTTGCACTTATTACAATCATTTCTCCCTTGCAACTGATTGAAGATTTTTTCCTTATTAATCTTAAAGTAACGTTAAAAGTGGATTGTAGCTATTGGGAAAGCTAATTATTTTAATTTTATATCATTGTTATTTTCTTTTCAAAACAATGTCGTCACCCTCTAAAGTTGGCATATTTTTAAAAGCCCCTCAAATTAAAGTTTGACATCAGATCGATTAATGATCATGGTTCACACTAAATATTGATGAAAACAATCAATTTTTACGCGTAAATTAAGATACATAAGACTATTGTTACATAATTTAATGAACGTGTAAGATATTAATTGTTTACATAAAATAGGCAAATTATAGTGAGTGTATCGCATTTACCTGTACAGAAAATAAAATATTAACAAACAATTTTCTATCAAAAACCTAAAAACATACATCATACATCTTAAGTGCAACGAAAGATACGTAGAAAAAGCATCTTCATTAGAGTTTTATTCCTAACACAAACACATAGCATAAAAAATATATTTACAACCGTTTAAACTAAAATTAACATTTTCCAAGTATATAATAAATCAGTATAGTATATTTACAAGGAAGAGCTCCGTGGTAACAACCTATACAAAATCCCCAAAGTTCTTGCGTCTATTGTGATTAGCAAATTACTGAGCAATTGTCTTTACACAAATGTTGGCTGTTCTCTCCTTGTGCCAGTGCAGGATTGACATGCTGTTAAACCGTTCCTGGGTCATTGTCGCCCTCAGCCATGTTTTTAATCGTCTGGCCATTGAGAAAGTTCTTTCTTCCGTTGCAGAAGTTGCTGGATTTACCATTATCAACTTACAGATAACTAAAACTTCCCTAATCAATTCCTTTTCACTTGCTTGAAGATTTTTGACGGCTTCAAGAATCTCATTGGGACATGTAAAAGTAAAAAGGCGACTAACATGAAGATATTAAGGACATGTAAAACGTCAACCATAGTTTATTTCACCTGCTTATGTGAAGGCGTTAATTTAATCATAATAATATAAAAAATTAACAAAATATTTTTACATAACAATATTTTAGGCGCCACTTTTTCTCAAAAAATGGGCGGGGGGGCTGAACTCCACGGTCACTGAGGTGTTAATTAAGTATGATAGAAGACGAGATACATAATGTAATCAATACTTAATCTTTAAATTTATATAATAGCCTTTTTTGAAAATTTGAATTTTTTTAAATTAGATGTGTTGGTGATGGAACCGCTCTCATGATCGTCCACATGGATTTATGAAAGAGAACTTTGCGCTAAAAGCAGGAAAACTTCATTTCAAGAAAAGTCACAAGGGTTACTATTCTCAAATTGTTGAATAAAAAATGCCAGCGAAAATGGAAGACGGGGGCCAAATCGGAAAATAGAAAAATGTACCTGTTGGTCGAGGAGCATTCTTCCAGGAGAAATGTCCGGCAACCATATGTCCTTCTATTGGATTAAACACAGGGCCAGCCCTAAGACCGACATATCGATCCAGACAAATAGTGTGAACCCGTTTAAGACTGGCTCGAGGCTCGACACTAGCGTGCTGTTGACCTGGATAGTTTTGTGTGGCACAAGCCGTGGTCAGACGAGGAAGGACAATGTCCAGAGCGTACTGACAGTTATTGACCAATAGGATTAGGCCACGTGCCTGCATGTGATTCGAAGAAAGAAAAGAGTTTCATTGAAAGATATAGTCGGGACCCCAGAGGGTTTTAATCAAATGTTTGGTGCAAAAGGTTGATACTTTTATCCAGTAATATGATCCATGGGATGATCAAATATGTAAGTCTTAAGTTGCAGAAATTGTACATTATTCTTTTATGAGCAGTTTAGTGTTTTTCCATATTATAGAACAGGAGAAATTTTCATGATTTTCACCCAATTCTCATGCAAATGCACATTTTAAAGAAAATAATGATGTTATTCACTCTTTTAAATAAATTGATGCATATCATTTTGTTCATCTAAATGTTTTCAACATATTACAAGTAAAATTACATTGAACAGTCATGCCAATCATTTTCCAGAAACCTTTTACCATTAGTACTAAAGCATATTTTAGGCATCTTTTAGCCAAATATTCAAATGTTTCTATAAAATAATTAGTTTGACTTATCCATATAATTTTACTTGAAATATGTTGAAAACGCTTAGACAAGCATCAATTTATTCAAAAGTGTGAATAACATAATTATTTTTTTAAATGTGCATTTTCACGAAAATTGGGTAAAAACTATAAAAATTGCTCCTATATTCTTTAATATGGAAAAACACTAAAATGATCATAAAAAATGATGTACAATTTCCGCAACTTAAGACCTACTTTTTTGATCATCCCATGGATCATATTACTTGATAAAAGTATCAAACCTTTTGATTAAAATCCTCTGGGATCCCGGACTAATATTTAGGCAAGAGAGGCGGTTATCTTTGCTTTCTTGCAAGAATGATACGTGCACTCAGAATTTCACAGTTTATGTAAGTCCAAATCCAGGTACCTTCGAGATGGAAGTGAGTCCTTGGTTACTGCAATTGCTAACAATGCTTCCGGACCGCGGGCGTTCTCTTGGAGAATCCTTATCCTCAGATTCTTGACTAGAAATGTTTAAACATAAAAATATTCTTTAATAAGATGAGTCAGGGTTGTGAGAGAGCTAGTTCACTCTAAATTATGATTTCTTACTCAAAACTGTCCGCTAGTTGTTGAATGCATCTGGAGAAGGCATTAAGGGTTGCTCCATACCATCCTGGAAAGTCGCGCTGAACTACTTCTGATTCCAACAACTGATTCGACAATACAAAATGCAATTTAAAAGAAAAGAATCACATAAAAATAATTCCATATCTAGGTACTTTAGCCCAAATGTTATTTATTATAAGGCATTCTAAAAACCGATCACATTAAACAACTTAATAAGTTCTAACTCAGTATACGTACATCATTTTCCACAATTAATCTTGGTTTCATGAAATCTCTACAACTTGTGATGCCATCCATTATGATGTTTTCATACAAAAGAGGCTGAAATAATAGTCAACATACAATTTAAGGTTAATAATTTACATACTACTTATAAATATTAAAAGTAATATATTTGAAAAAATGTATAACTTGTAAATAAGCGCATCATTAAAATAAAATTCAATAATGACCAATTGAGTTGTAGCTCCACATTCATCTGTAGTTTCCGTATTCCATCCTTCTTTAAATTTGAGACTGTCCACGTCTGAAGGGCAAACATTAGTCTAATATTCAATACGGCGGAGTGAACAAAATAAAAATATACAGGAAAAAATACAATAAAGGTAAAAAAACTGACTGTATAAAATAGACTACAATGAAATTTAAAACATCTAAACTAATTTTATATTTAATTCAATTATATTTTAGTAAATATTATAAAGTGTTATTTTTCGATTTCAAGATTTTGAACACTGGTGTAATAGTAAAAATAAAATTCTTGTTACCTGACTCTGCCCGTCTGAAAATAATACGAATACAGTGTTTGCGTAGATCGTGAGACAGTTGGCAAAGTACAATCTTTATTTCAGCGGGAAATTCTGCCAACGGTAAACTACTGAAACAATTTCTAAAAAAAATGTAAAAATGAGATAAATACAACTTAAAAATGGACTCGATTTTTAGCTGGCCTACCGGAACTCTCCAATACAATGGGGGGTCCATCCACTCGCCAAAATATCAAATGGAGCAGATTCAGAAGCTGGCAGGAGACTTTCACGTAAGTAGGAGGAGTAGAGGTTGAATATTTCATTATTCATTTCCTACGAGAAATTGTAATCAAATCCATTGTAGGCAATTTGTTGAAGTTGGTTTCAAAAGGAGAATAAGTAGAAAAAAGATTGATGGAAGGTGGAGAATGCTGCAGAATGGTGTATTGTGTAGAATGCTGCAGAATGGTGTATTGTGTAGAATGCTGCAGAATGGTGTATTGTGGAGAATGCTGCAGAATGGTGTATTGTGGAGAATGCTGCAGAATGGTGTATTGTGGAGAATGGTGTATTGTGGAGAATGCTGCAGAATGGTGTATTGTGGAGAATGCTGCAGAATGGTGTATTGTGGAGAATG
>JAUZNC010056863.1:0-13697 GCA_034780395.1 Vannuccia rotundouncinata | reverse complement strand
CTTTTCTCAATCTGTATGTATATATAAAATCTAATATTTACTTGTGTATCTTTCAAAAAGTTTGTGATATATTTTATTGGAATAACAATGTACTCTTTAATTTGTCACTAAATGGAGAGAGCCTGTATACTGTTTATAGTCGTTGAAATTGTTATCTCATACTATATTGTATAACATTATTAAGTCTGTCAATTTTGAAATAAAGCCTATCTTATATCTTTCCTAAGATTATATGATATGTCGGGTTAACTGATTAGCTATCATCATTAGCTATGATCATTGGATATATATTTATAAACTTATTTTAATTCAATTGTAATTTTATTGGATAGAATTACTAGAAATTATCAGTTACGTTTTTGATAACAATTCGTTCTTTATACCGACATATTATTATTAATTTAAACAGCAATCAATGAGTCTGACTAGTATTTGTACACTCCACATGTATTTAGTTAAAACGTATTTTTATAAATTGAAATTCCCAAAGCTATATCAGTCACAAAAACAGCGAAACATAACGTACATAATTTGTTTCTGTAAGAGGGCATCCAGTGTGTACTCGCATTTTTGGACACAGACTAGCTGCACCCTATTACCTACATCCATGCTTAGTTAATCAAAAACATAAATAACAACTAGATAAGACTTTAAATAATTGTATGAAGCAGTAATAGAACGGTGCGTGCGTATAGATTATAATAGTATAGAAAAAATGTTATACTTATATTATTCCGAAAAAGTATTTTGTTTAACCCCACTCCCTTCATGCATGCATGCACACTATAGGATGCCTTTAAAGGCAATAACTATAATTCAATTTATACAGACATTTGTTTTAAAGTCTTGTGTATTCATCAAAAAGCATGATAATATCATTACAAATATTATGTACATATTTAATAGCCATTTTAACCTTTAATATGTGGCACAATAATATATCGAATACTAGTTTAAACGTATAAAAATATTGACCACAAATACACATTAAAATAACTATCTGCAAAAAGTCTGCTATCATGGAATATTGTTTAACTTGAGTAATACATCCATTTTTATATAAAAAGATCTTTAAATAACATTTTTAAATACTTAATAATAATAATAATAACAGAAAGAAACAGTATAATAAATAAATGAAGATCAACATATACAAAATTATATGTACAGTGATATCAAAATTGGTTTAGACATTATACTTTATCTTCTAGAATTAGATGATGCCACCGAAGTATTACTGCCTCGTCTTGACATTGAGCTAGCGGCTGTTGTGCTTCGATGGTAACGATGAGTTGATCTAGGTGAGCGTGACCTAGATCTAGATTTCCTGGGAAGAGCATAAGCAGCTGGAGGAGTTCTATCACGCTTTCGTGCAAGCTGTTAAAATTTAATAAAAATATAAATTTAGATTCCAATAATGAAATTAGTTTCTAAAATTACATTACTTGAGAAATTGCTTACCTCTTGAGCTGACCTCTTTCTAGCCTCAGCTTCTCTCTCCTGCTCTATTCTTTCCTTCTCTTGCTGTAAACGTTGCTCTTCCTTCAATCGAGCCATGAAGGCTGCGGCTTTACGCTTCCTCTCAGCTTGAATGTCACTCTCACGACGCACCTGAGCAAGTTTCTCTCGGGCAGCACTCGCCAGCTGGTCACGTAGACGATTCTGATCTATAGAGAAAAAGTCACAGATAAAATATGAATTGGATATGGTTTTGTCCATTACTGACAAGACAAACTTACTGAGTCGCCTTTCTGATTCCTCCGCGGAAGCAGCCTGTTCCTCTAACGTTGGTCCAGTTAGATCTTCATTATTGCTAACTTCTGAAGATTGCTCCATCACAGAAGGATCAGTGATGCCTTCTATCATTCCTAAAACGAGAATGATAATTCTTTAATGATAAAGCTTATTACGTATTGCGAATAGTGATTCAAAAATATTAATCATTAAAATACTTATGAGTCATAGCCAAATTGCTACGTTGTCAATACATTGTAACAGTAAGTGAGGTTGTTTACAATAGAATATCGATTGAGTAGCAATATGACTATTAATTACGACTCACTATTTAATCAACTAATATGAAATGTTTACAACACATAATTTGATTTCAAATATGATTTCAAATAATTGTAAAGCGTTATTAAGATGAAATAAAATGCGAACGATTACTTTTTCAGGAATATAATATATTGTAATATTATTGTGCATAATTATGGTATGTTTTAGATACTACAATTTCGTTACATTCCTATACCTTCAATAACCTGATGTTCCTCTCGTTGAGCATCAACCTGTATATCAGTGATGGTGTCTTCCTCCCCCGTGTCTTCGTCCAGGTAGAAAGCCACGGAACCACTTGTGTTTTGTGGAGGTGTCTCAGCACTAGAAGAAACTTTCCCCTTTAAGCTAAAACTGATGTTTGATCTTGAAGACTGCATACCCTGATCACCTATTTCAATTGTACATAAAAAGGAGAGAACAAAATGAAATTAATATGAATAGTTAAGTCCCATTTTCTTTTAATCCTAATATTTCATAATAATCACAGAAAAAGGAACAAAATACTTTAAAAATACTACTAAACATTTTTGGTACAATAAATTAATATAAAAATACCTTCGTCATCGTCATCGTAACCATCTGTTCCTCCCACCAAATTGGGCGAAGAAGACGAATGTGTGAGTACGATAGATTCTCCGGCGAGCTTCCTCTTGGCCTCCATCACCTTAGTAGCCTGAATTTTAGCATTAGCCAACTCTAACTCTCGTCGTCGTTTCATATAGTAGTTGTGCCAAACATGATTAGTTTCTAAAAATCCAAATCTTTGATCTTTCTTGGCTGCTACAACCAGTTCAAATTCAGGTCCATTACGAGCTACATAATCGGCCATTCGATCAATTAGAGTTCGCACATCAGCGGGTGGTTGGGTCTTCTTAGCGGCTTCCTTGCGTGCAGTTTCCACTGCAGTATGAGCGGCATGTGCAGCAGCATGTGAGGCATGGGTAGTCAGTTGAGCAGGTGTATAAGAAGTAGTGGTTGATGGTGGTGTAGTCACATAGTAATTGTAGTAATATGTGTAATAGTGTTGATAATAATCTGAGTATAAACGTTCATAATCTACGGTATGTCCAGTTCCTGAAAGATAGATGGTAATGAGAGAATTATATTTAGTAGAGTTCATAAATGCTTTAAATCATGACGAAATGGTTTACCTTGCTTTGCAATATCAGTGGATGTAGAAGCGTCATCGAGATTAGAATTACCATCTTGAACAGAAGAAGAATTAGACTGTGTTGGAGAAGCTACTCCACTGGTTTCTGCTTCTTGTGTTCCATTGGCAATATCTGGACCACTGATCTCATCAATCGGTTGAAGGATTGGTGTCGATGTACCGGAACCAACGTTATTCTCCGAGCTAACCAGGTCAATGATAAACAAATTAATGATTGATTACAAGATAAGCAAACACTGCACCATAAAAATATATTTTGTATTCGCATAAAATATTGAAAAAACTGCCTTTTTAAATAAAAAGTTTAATACTCGAATATAAAAACAAATAAATAATATAATAACATACATAGCTGCAGTCTTCCTTTGTGAACTGACTTTAAAGCGGTTTATCAACTTCGCATACGAAGTGTTTGAGATGTCTACTTTAGGAAGTTTCAGTTCATAGTGATCTTCGTGTATGGACTGAAAATATGGATACATACTTTACTGTTAATCAATAAAGTCAAATTTTACAGTTTTCGTGTAGGTTAAATAGGTGAACTGTTTTCGAGCGCGTTAATAAATAAAACGTATTAATTCAATAGATTCAATGTTAAATAAACAAATAATATTTCGAGAAATCTATTCGGTGTGTAATGATAAATGAATTTTTTTCTAATAGCATCTTAACCCTTTACCTTTACTGACACTTGAAAACAATTTTAAATCACTATTAACTTCTAAGATGTTTTTAAAGACATATTATTTTAATTTCAAAAGAATAGATTAAAATTATCTTTCAATAACTATAAAAACGAATCTGCTGAAATTCTTTTCTGTCCCTGAAGACCGTAAGGAAGAGGTTAAAAGATTATGTTTTAAAAACTTAATTCTATAGCAATATTCATAATTATTCATAAATATTCATATTGACAAATATTATATTTTAATTTGGATATTTATTTTCGTGCATTGAGCAGTAGATCAATTAAATTAGACACCTCGTATAAAAATGTTAACTGAATAATTAATGAGACACGGTGATTAAAGTTAAGTGTTACATTTATAGTAAAGTGTTTATTATTATGAACAATAAAGAAAGATATACTAGATACATTAATCCATTACAAATTCAAAAATATCCATTAATATACAACTTAAGTAGGTTTGAATTCTTAATTATACATAATACACAAACTACGGTTCCATAAATAATAAGAACTAACCTTATTTTTATAGGGCTCTTCAACAGGAGCATTGTTTTTCGGTTGACGTGGTCGTGGTGTATAACGTCCAGATTTTATTATCCCAACGATCCATCGATAAAATGGATTAAGAACATCGCCATAGTGGAGAAAAGAAAAATGTGGATTATCTGCCTGCTTCGTCTTTACAACGATCTCCATCTGTATACCCTGTCGAGCAATAAATATAGCTGTTCGATCGATAATAGCTGCTTGTTTCATTGTACCAGGCTGAAAAGAGTTAAAATTTAATGAGTTATTTGTGAAAATAATGAATAAAATAATTTAGAAAAAATGGGTACATTTCCAGTAAAAATTAAAATAATATAAATGTTACGGAATAATAATAAAAACTTTTTAAAACATGTTCGTTGCTTGTCATACGGAATATTTTGTATCATTTTTATTGCACAATATTTTTTAAATTGATGTATTTTTACGAAACATATAAAATGCAAGTATGTTGTTACAATAATAAAAATTATTAATTAACAATATATTTAAATGTTTTACATGAATGAAGGAGAATAATGTAGGAGGCTAAAGACTATAATAAACAAACTTATGATAATAAAAAAATGATATTACAATGTAAATTGTCTTAATAATTACGGATAAACAGATTAGAGAGTTCTAGAGATTATGTTGACACCAACACCTAATATTGCATAGTCAATGTATTAATTACTTTTACTGAACATATTAAACAATAGAATAGGTTTTTAAAGCGCCCATAACTCTATTTTGGTAAAAAAAATTACAAACGACTTACCAACACATAATCTGGGGGAATTGAAAGTTCTGGAGGAGGTTCATATGGTTCGTTGTCTTCTTCAACTTCTTTCTTTTCAGACTCTATTAGATAAAACAATTATATAAAACTAAATAAAAAAAGAATGTTTGCAATATGTTTAAAATGTGAACATTTTTTAAGAAAATTTAAAAATTAAAAAGAAATAGTGGGGTGTACGGAATTAGATAACATTTGATTAAATCGGAATGTAAACTCAAATTGTATTGTGGATTTAAATAAAATGAACACACCACCATACTATTTATTATTACTCAAATAGGGTTAGCTATAATGATTGTGCATAAATCGAATAAATAAAACTGAAACAATCTTAATGTACAATAAAATTACTTTAAATATAATACGAATATTTTTTAGTAAATTTTTACTTTCGTCTCAATTTGAGAAAATTAAAAAAATTAAATGAAACTATTTACTCTTTAGCGTTTTTGAATTCATAATTTAGCATATTTTAAATTAAATGTTCATAGGAAAAAGACATAAGTATTCAAAAGTTATACCAAAAAGTGGCCAAGTTCTTATTCTGTTAATTAATGACAATAATTGCATGCTTTATTCAAGAAAAGTTTTAAACAAAATTGCATGACAAAAGTAATTAAAATGATATAGAATCTTCTTAAAAAAGTAAATAAAAAATCAAACAAATTTTTAAATCCATTCACTATTACCAAATTTTCTAAAAAAACAATTAGGAACATTTTACCAGTAGTATTTTGAGTCTCTGTCTTATCGGAATTAGTATCATTATTTTCTTTTTGGTCATCTTTCGAATGATCCACTTCGTAGGTGAAGCCAACCTCACCAAATTTAGATCGAGACTCCACACTAGCTCGTTTCTGTTCTTCTTCTGATCAACATAAGAAACAGGAAATAAAGAAAACGGAATTAAATACAGGTAGCAGACATCACTATATTCAAACAAATTTATTATTTTAAAAAGAGGAGTAAAAAAATCCAACTTTGTGTGGGAATGTATTAGAACAAAATCAATGAAGGATTTAACACTTTTTCTTCAGCTGATTAGGGAAAATGTATTTTTTTAGGGAGCAAATCACCAGATGAAAAAAAATTCCTTGTCCTGTCAATTCACATGATGTATCTGAGGCGAATGATATCTGAAATAAAAAAATAATCCAGAAATAATATAAATCACTAAAAAATTACATTTTTTTGTAAAAAATTTACCTATCGAGAATGATATTAAAATAAAGCACTACTTACCTAAACTTGATTTAATTGGTCATACAGTACTATAAAAAATACCCTAATTGAATATTAAAACGTCACATAATTGCCATATATACAGTTTTTTCTTAAAACTATTATAACATTTAACAAAATACAACTGTTTAATAAAAATGTAATGACATGTCATAGACCGGTGTTTTCAGTTCTTATGAACTTTGAAGTATCTCACAAGAAGCAGTGATAAGCTTTTTGGTTAGCAGTCTTCACAACTGAATTGATATTCTGAGATAGGCCCGACGGAAGTTTTGTCATCCTACTAACGTGCTTCACAAAGTACAAAATGATAGTAGGTTACAATTAGACATAGTTGAAAAGTATATTTACCCAAAAATAGTGATCGTCATCTACGTTGTCCAATCTTGATCCATAATTATCGCGTTCCTTTGAATCAACGTATCCAGAAACAAGTCGTTGATTGCAAACAAATATGCTTTAGAAAGAAAAACAATCAACCCAAAGATACACAGTGAAATATACTACTTATTGATATTACAAAATATTAATGTCAATAGCTTGATAGCAAAAAAAGTCTTTGAAGAATAGCTGTCGTTTTTTGAAACTTTCTATAAAGGCAAAAATATTAGCGGAGTTCACAGTTAATCTGTCATTTGAAGAAGGCAGGGCAGACTCACCCTCTAATAAAGCCATTTCAGCCGAATCAGAGTGGAGATCACGATAACGTTCCTCATCACAAGCTTGATCCATTGCAAAATCATGAGCAGTCAAGGAAGAAGTCTGTTGAATTGTTTCTCCATCATGTCCAACTAGATCCATCAGATAACCACGACAATCGAACCTATTAGAAAGAAATATGAAAAAAACTTTAACCCCTTTTTAACTTTTTACTAGAAAATAATAAATGTCTTGCTCCAGCAACTAAACAAAATTTATCGATTTTAAAGCTAAAAATCATTATCATATTAATAATTCCAGGACATTCTTGTCACTATAAAAAGCCTGGTTAGTCCTAGTCAGTACAATATGGTCCTCATGGATACTCAAATTCACATCAAAGTGGCTCTGATCTTATAATAATCCAACCGGGGATGGTCATCATTTTGTAACAAAAACAACAGATCATTGAATTTTTTCATACAACACTACTTAAGTATTGTCTTTTGTCAAACATATTGTCTAATTAAACATAAAATCTATGTAAATTAAAAATAAGACACATGAATGAATAACATTGATAGAATTATAGAGCATCAGCCTTACAATATTGTGATCAATTTATGATTTTGCTACACATTTTAAATTCGACAAAATAGTTTTGTATTTTTTTCTACAGAACATAGTTTTTACACATAAAAAATAATATTTTTGTGTAATAATCTGATCTTGGCTATTAAAATATGATGAAACATTTTCCTACCAACTCTTAAATTTCAAATTTTGACACATTGGACCCTCCCATGTCTGATGCCATTGTATGTATAACTATGCAATTCACAGTACATATTTTATATTGTATATTGAGGATTGACAACATTGTGTAGAAGTGTCATTTTATAACTAATGTGACTGCTAAATGCTTGCCTCATAATAGATTTATTAAGTTTAAATACAAATATCTATATTTCAATCAATCTAATCCCTTATTAATCCTTTAAAGTAGTTCTGAAAAAAGTAAATTTCCTAATAATTATATTATTATTAATAAGCAATCATAAAATTGAATTTTGGTTAACAATAAAAGGTTCAACTTATACTACTAAAATTAGATTTTCATCTAATCAGAACTCTGCCTAATCAGAATGAAAACCTTACATTTTATCTGTTTCAATTAGCCAGAGTAGACTGTATTTTAATTAACAGAATTCTACAATGGTTTCCACCATTTTTCTAGATATTGTACCAATTCTACTGCTTGTTCTTCCTCTCTGTAAATATCCTATAATGCAGCAGTGCACTGTTTAATTATTTATAATTCATTGTTTTTTCCATGCTTTCAATGTTCATTTTTCTCCAATGCAGTTGTCAATTAATGTCATACCCAGGACAAAATTTATGATTCTTAAACTAAAACCTAATAGGTATGTACATTCAATGCAGAAATATATAAAATAAACAATAATAATATACTCCGATAAAAAAAGACAATTTTGTGCTACCAAAAATGAAGCTGTAAAAAATTCCCTGACACAATCTCAATTCCCAGTCTGCTATAAACATGGTTTGTAGTCTTTTTCATAAATTTTCACCCTTGACTTTTTAGTCCAAATAAATTAGGATGTGAGTGAAGCAAGCAAATTAAAAATAGTACACAGCACAAACAAATCAGAACAGTCACATTTATATAAAGGAGTACATTTATTTTAAAGATGATTGAAATTTTCTCTGACTAAGTTTTATTTTCCCTGATCACTTTTCTTTCCTTTCTGACTGAGTACTGTGGACACACTTCACATAGCCAGAAAAAGCTAACTATATGTGGTAACATGTAAACCAATCAAATCTTAGTAATATCAATATGATTATGGAGTTTGGCAGTAGGAGAATTCTAACAAACTATTACAGTTATTGTACCTAATTATTAAAAATAACAAAGAATAATTTTGGGGATGGTCCACCCCTTGTCAAATTTAATTTTCAGAATTACCAGCAATATTATAATTTCAGGGAGTTTTTTTCTAAGACTTAAAGTTTTAGTAAAACAGATATAAATCAAACAAATATGAGTGGTTGTGGCTACACAGTAAGCATAGTCTATAAAATAGTACATAATGCTGAAAAATTTATTGATTTTAAAGCTAAAAATCATTATCATATTAATAATTCCAGGATATTCCTGTCACAATAAAAAGCCTGGTTAGACCTAGTAAGCACAATATGGTCCTCATGGATGCTCAAATTCATATCAAAGTGGCTCTGATCTTAAGTAAATAATCCAACCAGGGATGGTCATTCTTTTGTAACAAAAACAACAGATCATTGATTTTTTTCAAACAACACTACTTAAGTATAGTTTTTTGTCAAACATATTGTCTAATTAAAATCATTGTGTAAAATTTGATTAAAGATCAACATAAATAATATTATCAAATGAATTGATAGAATTATAGAGCATCAGCCTCACAGCAAAAATGTACATATAATTAATTTATTTAGCATTACACAGAATGTATATACTATCAGGGCTCGCAATTTTTGCTCAGGAAAAAACCAGAAACTCCTCAGACCTCATGTCTATACTTGCAATAGACAAAAAATTTTTGAGGTCCAATTTTAAAACATCAAATCAAGACAGGCAGGCCACACCAACATCGCCAAAACCTACCGGCATCATATAGGGAATGCAGACAATCCAATCTGCAACCAGTGATATTCAAAAGAAGAATCAACCAGTCATATCATCCTCAGATGTCTAGCATCTGACCATGTAAAAGATTTTGGGGACCCTAACCCCACAAAATAAAAAAGAATGTTATAATTTATATTTAAAATGAATAGAATGATAATTACATGAACTAAAATATTCAACAAATAGCATTGGATTAATAGTTAGACATTTCATAGGAAGATTTGAGAGTCATGGTTCTGCTTGCAATATTTGTAGGAATCATTGGGTTTTTTAGGAAATGTCAGTTTTCTGCAAACTGATAGGGGTCGGATTATTGAAAATAAACTGCATGCCTTTCACAGAACACATCTTTCTGAACTATAGAGAAAGCTTGAAATAGAATAGGATAAAATAAAACATAAATTGCACAAAGTGCAAATTTTTTAACAATCTTTATACAAATTACCATGAAATGCACACACAGTACATTATAGTTTCCATTAAATATAAATATTTGTAGTGGGTGGGGGGTTATTATTTTATTATAGTTTTGTGCAAGTTACAATATCTGACGAAATGATAGTCAAAAAACTGGAAATCCAGTTTTTACCAGAAAATTGCAAGCCCTGTACTATGTTCAAGTAAAAGTGTATAGGCAATCTAAAAAGACAAGTAACTGACAAACATATTGCATAAAAAATTGTGATAAATTTATGATTTTGTTACACATTTTTAAAGAATATTGATTTTACACAGAAAATGATATTCATGTAAAAATCTGATTTTGACACATTTTTTAATCAATAATAAATGACACATTTTGAAACACTGGACCATCCAAAAGCTATAAAAAAAGTGGTTAAGAATAAAACCAAAATAAATATATATATAATAAATTCTTTAATACCTTTTTTAATAAAATCCTAAAATTTGAAATGTTAATATATTAATCTGTATGGATCTGATTATAGATAGAGATCAATGATCAGGCCTTGCAAAAGGAAAAAATCAAATTGCCAGAAAACCTCATTTTCAGTGTCCAAAGCAGAGATGAAAATTGCAATTTAAAAAATCCACTAGTCAAAATTTTGAAATCCACTGATCCCCTGAAGATTCCCATCCCTGCCCAAGGCCACTGAAACCTTTAAAAATTACTAGAAAGTAACTCTAAACTACTGAAACTTAGCTGATTACCAAACACATGAATGAGTCTTTTCAATTTTTTTTGAAAAAATCTGCTAAAATTCAGAGATCCCTTCCCTGCCAATGAAACCTTTAAAAATTACAAGAAAGTAATTTTTAATTACTGAAAGTTAGGTGATTACCAAACACATGGATTAGTCTTTTGAGATTGTTTTATTTGATTTAATTTAGTTGCAAGTATAAAAAAGCAACTTATAAATAGCATATAGCACATTTTTTGAACAATTTATCTATACTCAGGGATGGAAATATCAGTTTAAAAAATCCACTAAAGTCAAAATTTTGGAGGGCCATATTTCCATTGGGGCTCCTGTCTAAAAGATTAATAAATCACTGTATTAAGAAGAAATTTAATTTTGAAGATTATTGAAATTTTGTATGACTTCCTGGACCTTAATGAATTATGTAAGAATTTGCAAGTCCTAATAATATAATTAGTTTTCAGGTATATGAATTTATTGTGCACTTTATGTAAGTTTGCACAATATTAATATTATAATATATTTTGTTTCTTTTATTTGTATGTTTAGGGGTGATGTTTTAAGTTTTCCATGCAGATGATGCTTAGTGCAGATTCCACATTAAGGGGAGGTGGGTGTGTCAAACCTTTCATTAATGTATGGGTTTTTTGGTTAATATATGAAGTGAAAATTATACAATAACTAATTTTCAAATTGATCTGTCAAAAACCTCCCTATTGGCATTGAACCATTTTTATACATATATTATGTTAAATAAATTAACTCTCATAGTTTTAATTTGAAATTGTTTTTTATGATTTAATATCTATCCCTCAATTATCTGCCAGCCTTGATTCATTGATTATTTACCACATTTGTCTGGAACAGATTTATTTTCATTTATAGATAATTATTCTTTTGATAGAATATTTTTCTCTTAAATCAATTATTGCCTATTATTGCATTATTATAATTATTATTGCTACAGCACAGCATTATAATGCTGTGCTGTAGCACAATAGTATTCTATCATAAGATAAATTATTTTATAAACAAACATACTGATTAAGATTAAAAAAGAAAAAATAATTTTTATATCAAACATTATTTGTAAATTAATAATTAAACACTTTATTAATAGACAAACAACATACCTATCTATCATGAGAGTTTTGTCATTAAACCAAGGTACCAATAATGCACCACTGTTAACACTCTCAGCTTTCTGATCATCTCGAAAGAGTTTGCAGCTGTAACCAAACACATTAAGTTTATCTGTATTGGATTCCCCATCTTCATCCTTTGTTTTCTTTTCTTGGGAAGATTCAGAGTATGCAAAAATATAGTCAGCCATTTTCAAAGAATTTGATTGTTATATTTCAGAAATTTATCAATATTTTAAAACAAATAAATTTAGTTTAATTCCATTAATAGATATAAATATCGCAGCCTAAGTGGTTCACGATTAGATGCAGATACATTATTAAATAAATAAATCGTTGTACATGTCGTGCCTAAATATGTACATATCCCATATATTTAGAAGCATATGACATATCACAATAGATTTAAGTAGCATATATGAAACAATTAATGTTTCATATATGCGCGTTGCATATGTATCTCATACATAGAAATATAATAATTTGTTTCATATGTTACTTAAATCTATGGAGATATGTCATATACCTCTAAATATACTAAATATTTGGGATATATATATATTTATGCACGATATCAATATTAATTAATTAATTTACTTATTAACTGTCTTTATTTACGTACTTATAAATTACTTAATTAACTTTATTTACTTTATTAATTTACTTAATTTATCTGCATCTCATAGAGAACCCCTATAGGCTGTAATAAATAAAAGGGATTGTGATTATGATTGTGATAAATTAAAAAAAATATTAATACAAAAATCTTTAAAATGATTCACAATGATTCACAAAATGATTAACATAATTCACAAATGTTTTTAACGGAAAAAGCGATAAATTAAGACTATCGAGTTAAAATATTTTATTATATAATAATGCAAGTAATATAATAAAATAATAAATTTAGATTTTATCATTAATTGCAGTATAATAAAATGTAAAATTATTTTTGGCTGACTGTAAATATTAATAAATAATTTTTATACACTTTTCTTGTATCACTAAAAAATTCTAATTTTTTGTCCCAAATAATGATAGTAGGTAATCTAAACAAATCATAATATGGAACAATAAAATATTTCATAATAAAACCATTTATTTCTGTTTCAAATAAATTTTAATGATCTGCATATTTTGGAAATAAAATTTTGTATTTTATATATTTTATCGGTAGGTATATATATTAACTTTTTATTTAATAGTAAATAGTTTACCATCCATTTTTTATTATTATAACACTATAGTTAAGTTGATGTTATATGTTTATAAACTGTCAATTGTGCTTATTGTAAAATTATAGTTTCAAAAGTTAGTATATTCTCTCCAGTAGGCTATAATGTCTATATTCACTGGCAGTTTTTTATAGATGAAAATCTAAATATAAATGATTTATATTTAGATTTTCATCTATAAAAATTCTCATCTGCCCCCCCAGGGACGGCGGCACTGGGGGGGCAGGGGGGGCTAGAGCCCCCCCACTTTTGGACATGAGCCCCCCCACTTTTTGACCTTTAAGCCCCCCCTTTTTATGCCATATAATAATATATATATACACATAGCCTATAT
>JAUZNC010056862.1:0-51901 GCA_034780395.1 Vannuccia rotundouncinata | reverse complement strand
GACATTTTTAGAAATTGCCTAATTTTGAGGTACTGTATCTTCTAAACTACATGACCGATATTTATAATTTTTGACATACTTAGTAAGACCCACCTCCTTATTACTGATACCAAATTAGAACTTTATACAAATGATAGTTCTTTAGCTGGAGGCCTCCAAAAAAGGCCCATTTTCTGCGGTCCTATATACACACCTGCGCAAGGCTTAGTTAGCATATACAGAGTACAGAGCTAACAGCCAACTACCGTTGGCTTAGATAGTTTTGGGAATATTTTATGTAAGACAATTTATGCAATTTTAGACAAAAGCTTTATTGATTAAGGAATTTAAAATTTACATACATAAAAGTAAATAGCATTTACTAAATTATATTATATGTACGCAAAAATTTTATTTTGTAATTTCTTATTTAAATATATATATAAATATTCAACAGAAATAACATACAATTTAGTCCCATAATCAGGTATACACATTATTGAAATAATTGTAGATAGGTACCATCAGCTTCTGAAGAGGATCTTTATTGAGTCTCAAATTATTTTGAAAATTTGAAAGCTATTATATATTTTTTTTTAATTCGGCTGTTCAACATCTAATCCTTTTGTGAAGGAATCATTGTTTCGAAAAACCAACCTATATAGTAAATTTGTGTCCAGTGAGTATGTCGCCTTCCATAGAATGGAGATATGATCTTGTTCAGTTCATTCAAGTAGCATAGCCCGATAAAAAAACATAGACAACTTAGTAATCCCATGACAAATTTTGTAAAGTTTTAACAAATTCTGCCGAACATAGATAACTTACTAAGCCCATGATGCTAATCTTGCATAAGCTTAGCAAATTCAATTTGCAAAGAACAAAAATATATTTTGCTATAATATTAGTATATTGATATATATATAGTAATAAACTATTTATTTTGGTAGAAATTATATTTTTAAGGTTGGTACAGGAATTTATATAAAGCACTCCATTTTTTGTCAAAAACATAGATAAGCCCGTATTTACATTTTTTGTAACTATTTACAAACTACTACCAAATTTTTTCAAATTATTACAAATTATCCAATTTTTATCAGATTCTATAATAAAATAATAATGTATCATTATTTAAACTAGAAATATCCACTCAATTTTAATTTTTGAAGTTGCTGTGAGTGACTTTATATATAGCTTCGATTTTTTAATACATGCTATAGGGTGAACGGTAGTATAGTTAATACTTATAGTTATCAAACAACGTAATACAGTATTTTAGTACAGTATTTTAGTAATACACCATTCTAGTATGGGTCCACCGCGGCATTTTACCTCAATTTGGACAACATATCATAAAGGGTTTCTAATACACTGTAGAGATAGGCATGGGCTATCCATAAATGCAAAATAATAACAATTGGACCAGTGGTTCTCCCCCCTCCAAGTTTTTGAAAATGAACAAAATTTCCAAAAGTATAAAAAGCTTACAATGTATTTTATAGATACTCTATATAAAATCTTGTTTATAAACAGCCTAAACGCACCCGCTTGGTAACGATAACAAGCCAATGTATTCTATTCGGTTAATTAACTATCTGTCAATATCTTTTGAATTTGGATAATCAATCAATCATTTCGCTAAGTCTAATAACAATATATAAATTAATTTTAATAAATTAAATATTTTAATAAATAATAATTATTTTAATTAAAATAACTTAAATTTATAAGAAAATACAAATAATATGTAATATAGACAAATTGTTGCTTTTGTTGTTTATTATTTAATTAATATTAATATTAATATATTTGCACAAATAAATTAACCAATCATATGATTCCAAAAAGTTACAGTATGTTTTTGATCACATTTTTTAAAGTCGTTGTGTGGTTTGGTTGTTTGTTGTTAATCGTTATACATTCACCATTCATAAGTTAACAAATCGTTTGGAAAATTGTAATTCAGAGATAAACAAAGGTAAGTTTTTCTGTTTTAAAATTATAAATTGTAGCAACGTTCGTTATATGAGGTGTTTGTGAAATATAATTATAGGTAAAAGAAATATAGTTGTATCCTTATATATCAACATAAAGTGTCGGTTTAAAGTTTAGTTTATTCTGGATAAATACAAATATTTGCATAACGTTTTTGCATAACGTGATTTTATTTGAAATTCTGTTTTTCTTAAATACTTTTCTTTGTTATTTATAATGATACTGTATATGCATTGTTTATTAGTTTAGTTGTTATCAGTGATTAATTCATTAAAGTTTATTCCATTATTACGATGTTATTATTTAAAAAAAATATTTTTGGTTAATTGAAATGCTTTTTAAGCACAAACATCAAGATTCGTTAATCATTTTAAAAATGTGTTGTTATAAATTTTCTATGATAGTCAAATTAGTAGTGCCTGATCCTAGTTTGATTAGTCATTCTTTTTCATTGATTCATCTTGACATGCTTAAATTAAAATCTTAAGTTGATTTAGCAAAAAAATTATACCAATAATGATTTTATATTTAGTATTTTCTGTTTTTAAAATACTCTCCTTTTATATTTTTAGTCTATACCAACATTTGAGGGCAAGTTGGAGTAAATCCTCTATAGATGTTATTCTGAAAAATGGTAGGTAACCTAATAATAATACTGTCATTATACTTTATTTTTACTGATGCTGTATAGTCGTAAGTTTTTATACTATAGTATAATTACCTAAATTAAATATCCAATTTAAATAATATATTTGAAAAGTTAGCTGTAATGGCAGCTGCTAACCAATTATGTGATCAATTAATGTAATAAAATATTATCTGATATGGCGGAGTCAAATAAAAGAATCTGTATTTCTTTAAAATGCAATAAAAGTACAACCGTCCATATAACAGATAGCCTATACAAATCCTCAAAATCGGCAGAAAAGGTAGTTAAATTAATTAATACAGAACTGTCCTTTGCAAAGTTGTATGAATTATCGAATGTTTTAATAAGAATAATCCGATAATTAAATACATACTTATAAATTTATAATTCCTTGCACAATTTTTTGAAAATTGTTTTCAGCGGTTTATTTTAGATTTCTGCGTTTTTTGTTTAATTTTATTGTACCTATTATTCTTGGTGTCATATAAATAATGCATATCATTTATTTATATTGGTAATTAATATTTTTTTTATTTCAAAAAAGTATTCGAGAATTTTGATTCTATTGAATTACTGATTGAATTTTTTTAGGTATATTCAAGAATTATGGTTACAAAAAATCTAACAAAAACGGTGCTTCATTCTATTGTTCTTAATCTTTTTCTTCTCTACAATCAACAATATATTTTTTAATTCATGGTATCCATAATCTTTATTTTCTTCCACGTATATATAGTTCTTATTAATATTACGTTTTATTAATTAACATTTGTTATCAGTACAATTCATACGATTCATGTTGTGCACACTATTGGATTGTTTTTTAGAGTATTTCTCAGTTTGTAACTATAATACATATTTTCATTTATTTTGTACAAATTAAATATTTAAACAGTAATGCAGACTTTTAAAGCAAAACATTTTATTTGAATGGGTATAATATATTAATATTATAATATGAGTAACATTCATGTGTGTACAGAATATGTTATTATTTTATGTTGAGTTTTCAATCTAAGCAGTGAGACAATTTATATGTTCTTTGTAACTATTTTGCTACTTAATTTTTATGTAATTTGAAGCGCCATGATAAAACTAGGATAATTTAATTTTTAAAATAAGTTTGTATGCTCCACGATAAAACAGACAATTTGCTAAAATTTGTTAAATAGTTTGTAAGTGCCACGAAAAATTAGTACAATTTGAAATCATTTGGTAAATTTTGGTAAACTGCAATTTGTAAGCGCCATGATAAAACAGATATTTTGCTAAAATTTGTCAAGTAGTTTGTAAGCGCCATTATAAAACAAAGATAATTTGCTGAAATTTGTAAAATAGTTTGTATGCGCCACAAAAAACTAGGATAATTTGTTATAATCTGATAAATTTGTCAAGTAATTAGCAAGCGCATAATAAAACAACATAGATAATTTTCTAAAATTTGTTAAGTATTTTTTAAGCACCATGAAAAACTTGGTTAATTTGTAATCATTTGGAAAAATTTGTTAGGTAGTTTGTAAGCGTCATGATAAGACATAGATAATATACTTCTAAATTAAGAATTATATACTTTCAAATATATATATATATATATTTATATATATCATGTATTAACCATAGACAATACACTATATATACAGAGATATAAAATGAGTTACTTTATGGTACTAACACTAACATAATTTCCAAAATACCCTACATAATATTACATAGAATTATAAAGCATATAACATACATGTATATTTATAATAATTAGTATAAACTATTATGTTACAAATTGAACACCATTTAGATGGTACATTTTTTTTTTCTTTTTGATTTTTTTTCTTAAGCTATAGCTTACAGTGTAATATTCTGACTTCCACGATGTATTGCGTAAGACAATATAAATGGTCAAAAAATTTCGATCTATGTTTTCTTTATATTTTTTATTTTCAGTGTTATTGGCAATAATTGAACAACGTGTATACTGACGAAGCACGGAGTTGTGACAGCCCAAACTATATACAGGAACATTTATAGTTCCATAATTACGCAATATTAAAATTAAAGATTTATATATTTAATGGAGTAATAATAAAATGTTATTCCTATATTTTAAATTCCGTTGTTTTTAGAAATAAGGATTAATTTCCTTACTTTTTAAACTTACATAAGAAGAAATACCCTGAAAATATCCATAAAGATAATGATGATATAAACATAGACTTTATCGTTATAATAATTTAGTTTCCAGAAAGCACTGAAATTTGTTTTACTTTTTCAATACTAAATAAATTTTATTGCGCCACAGCTGTTGTTTAGGTTTCATTTTCAGTCTAGGTTCTTGATGCCCCCTTATTTTCGAAGAACTGAAGACTTTAAAAGTAAGTTAAATATATCTATTGCTTTCATATTTTACATAATTAAAAACATTTGTAAAATTTTACCATCTATTTGTATAAATTAATTTTGTAAGACTGTTTGGAAAACTCACTAATTGCAGTCAATGATAAAATGATTTCCTATTTAAATAATGACAGGTGTTAGACGACCGAATATTTGGACGTTTTACTTTAGTGCTATCCATCCCTATATTTGGTTTACTCTTTTTTTTAAATAAAATACCAGCTATTTTATGTGTTATATCCTCATGTACTTCAAATAATTATGCTGTAAATAAACAATGTACACATCTGTTAACTGACAGCTCTATTAAAATTAAATCAATTAGATGTGAGACAATTAAATTAAGATCTATAAATAAATAAGATCTAAATAAAAATATAAAAAATGTATTCTATGAAAAGCAGACACAGATTTTATTAGCAAGATTATATAATTGATGTTTGAGTATTTGGAAGTAAGTAAATTCTATATTTAAAATATACCAGTACACTAAAATGAAAATAAATGTTTATCATAAATTATAGTCACAGTCAATATATTGTGCAACTCAAATAAAATTAGACACTGATATGAAAAGCTGCTAATTAGAAATATATATTTTTTATTATAGGTATTAAATATCCAAAATGTATTTATATATTTACAATAAATATAAGATTTATAAAATGCAAAAAAACATTCTGAGAGATCCTTATTTCCAAAAAACCTCTCCTCAAAATCTTATCATTAACAGAATATACCAGAACAAAGTATAGCAGAAGCAAACTTATGTGACATATTATTAGAATAACCTTATATAAGGAAACTATATTACAAAACAGTAACTATAATGCCAAGAAGCTATGAAATTTAAAAGATGGAATTTGGTATGTATATTATGGAAGGTATGTACTGGACCAGATTGTAAAAGAAGAACAAGATAAAAATGTGAAAGCAGATGACTATAGGAACATACAACAAGTGGCAATTTACAAGATGGATTATAAATTAAAGTGTTTGTTTGCAGCTGTAGAAGAATTTAAAAGAAGGTAACCAACTGGAAATACTGCACTTTTCCCTAAGGTGAAATTAAAATGGGATAGGGAAAATTACTATTGTGAGAAAGAAGTTCTGGGTAAAAAATACACTACAAGAAATGGTTTAAAGAATTTTGATGGAGGCAGGAGTATCTAAAACATATATGAATCATTGTCCAAGAGTGTCTTTGGTTACATGACTAAAAGAAAAGGATTTCTGTAACAACAAGATTAATACAGTGACAAATCAAAAAAGGGACACTTCAATTTCAAGATACTCTAAGAGGATGTCTTCAACAAAGTAACAAAAAATTTCACAATCAGTCATGGAACAACTATGTGGGCCTAATATAGATTTGGTAATCAGAAGCATTCAGATAAAGGAAAAATCATCACCATGCAGTAGTTTCTTTGTTTCTGAAGAAACAGTTGTCAAAGTACAAAAAATATTGACTGTTTATATAGAGAAAAATAATGTTATTCTTAGTATTTTTCTGTAACATCTATTGTTAGAATGTGTTAATGTCATAGATTGTTAGTTAGTAATTTTGTATTTTTAAATTGTGTTGATTTTTCATTGTTCTCCTGGAATTGTGAGCAAATAATTCTGTGATATTTTTCATTGAAATACATTCTAATTTGTGGGTGGATAATAAGTCTTTTTTATTATTAAATGTATTAAAATAACAGAATCCTGCTAACACTCTGAACAATATGTATTCTATTTGACCTATATTTGAATATAATTTTATATTTTGTATGTTTGTCAGTTATATGAGATTATATATTTACTGTATTTTATATAGGATATTCTTCAAAATTATTAAAATTAGTTATACAACCTTATAGGTAAAATTGAAATATCTTTCTATGATAAAAAAAGTGTTTATATTATATACCTACATATAGGTACACTTTTATATAATTATTATATGTTGCTATTTGGAATTTGTATTCTCATTTTCGGCTAAATTCAATATAATCCCATTATAAGGCAGCTCAGATATTAAGTACATAAATCCTGGGAAAATTTGTATCTAAAAGCACAATAATACCCTGGTTATAACAAACATGTCTATAAGACACAATTGGATATAAAGTACACATTTTTCAGTCCCATTAGCCTTTATTCAGTGTGTACAATCCAAAGACATTTAAAAGCTAGTCTAGATGTTGTGAAATGTTTGTAATTTTTCTTTTTCACTCAGACAATAAGAAGGGGTTATGTTAATTTAACAAAGCAATATGTATCTATGAGTTGCCTATTTTATGGCTTGATTTGTATAGATTTTTGCTTTTTCAAATGTCTTTGATTCAATCTAATTGACTACATGGCACAGCTTGATTAGAAGTACATGTCTATTTTTTGCTGGTTTAGTCAGCTTACTTTAGTTGGATTGATGTTTAGAGAAGAAACTGCAAAATCATTGGTTGAAACCTAACATACCTACTGGTTGCATACTCCACTGCCTGAGTTTATAAAACTTAAAATAATGTTGTCAATTGTTCATAAGAAATTATGTCTAATAATAAACTTTCATTTTGCAATCATCTATTATCTTCTACTTAGCATGCCAAATATCAAGGAGAGTTTTCTAAAGATGCTAAAAAAGGAATGAACCAACATGAAGATGTAGAAGAGGTGCGCATGATGTGGTTGGTTCAAGCCTGATCTTGCTCAATCACTATATCTGTACCACTACTCAAGGGGAAGGTGATCCAGCTTGCTCATTGTCAACAGCTGAACCACCTTGACTTCAAATGCAGTGATGGATGGCTGGACTGATTCAAATATCACCATGAAGTAACCTTTTGGGTTGTCAGTGGTGAGGCAAATGCTGCTCCTCAAGTTGTAATTGATAAGTGGCTACAAAAGCTACTAACACTCAAAGTGGAAAACAATCAGTGAGATGTTTTTATTGCTGACAAAGTGGAGCTATTTTTCAAATGTTACCTAACCACACTTATACATTTAAAGGTGACACTTGCCACAGAGGTAAAAACAGCAAGCAATGTTTAGCCCTCATGATTGGGGCTAACATAGATGTAACTGAAAAGTTACTTCTTCTAATGTTTTGTGATGCAGGGAAACCTTGATGTTTCAAAAATATCAAAAATTTGCCCATCTCCTATACCCACAACAAGGAAGCCTGGATGACTGGTGACATTTTTCGAGATTGTCTTAAGAATTTGGAAAAGAAGTTCAAGATAGAAAAGCTCAAAATCGTAATGGTTGTGGACAATTGCTCCATGATCCAGGAATTGCTGGATGCAATGAATCTGCAATTCTACCTCCCAATTACACTGCACATTTGCAACCTGCAACAGGGGTATAATAAAAAAATTCAAAACAGACTCGTTTGGTGCAAGAACAAGGTGGATGTCCTTCAGTGGATGTGCTGGGCCAGGTTGGTGTGGGACAATGAGGTGACATCAACAACAATCAAAAGCTGGCTTTATGCATAATGTAGATGCTGAAAAGCTACGCTACCTGAGAACACAGCAAAAAACAATGATCCTGGGCATGACTTGGGAAATATTTTCAATCATCTTTGGGATTTAAATTTCTTTGATGCTACAGTCCCATTGGTTGATGACTTCATTGGGGCAGATGAAAACGTGGTCACAACTGCTACCTTCATTGATGCTGACATAGTCAGAGCTGTGCAGACTGTTTCCAATGCTGCTGCACTGCTGACTTCATTGATGACAAGAAGAGGACAGTCCTCCACCAACATTTTTAAGATGCCACAAAAGCACTCCTTTTTCTACAGTGTTGTGTGGAGTTGCACCTTTTCTCACACCTGTCCTTGGTAAAATAGAATGTGCATTTAAAGACAAAAAATACATAAGGAAACAAAAGCTTACTTTATATTTACAATCTGAGTCATGACACTTTCTGGTTTTACATACAGTATAATTTTTTGTCATTTATATATTATACATACATATAAGAATACATGAAAAATTGTACTTATACAAATGTACTATATGTACATACTTGCATCATAAATATTTTGCTTGTTATCTACAATGTTTGTTAAGTATATTCTAAGACTATGTGTAGTATGTAGTACTAACTACAGAAGTATTACACATAAAAACATTAAAGGATGACCATCAAATATGTTTGAGAGAAAAAATAATTATCCTCAATATAAGGCGCATTTTTCAAGTCCCTTGAGTGTATTTAATAATGGGATTATACTGTAGACAATTTTATCAAAAAATATATATTTAGAGCAAAGGATATTATAGTACAAATATTTTATATATGTAGGTATATATATTTATATTAATAAAATCTAAATTGAAATACTTGTAATAAGTTATATCTATTTATTTATAAATATATAGGACAGATACATATGACTCAAATTTACCTAATCTCTATATACAGTACTAGCCATTTAAATCTGAGCAGTATATTTCCTTCTCTGACTTCATTGATTAAATAGTTAGCATTTAGCTCATTTGAGTTATATTTAACTGTGTGGCGATATTTACTGACAGATATATTATTTAGTGTAGAATTTATCATCTAACTGTCACATTGTAATTATGACTACAAAGGAAAGTGTTCACACTAATATCAAAATTTTATGGAAGGATAGTGAGCGTCAGATATCAGCAAGATTACGAGTGCCAATAACTACTGTCCATGCCATTATCCAACATATCAGGGAGACATGATCCACAGCACCCAGAAAATTTCCTGGCAGTGCCAGAATTACTAGAGTACATATATGATATTCAGGGCTGTTGTGAGGGATCCAACAATATTGAGAATACAAATAAGGGCAGATCTACCAGACAATGTCACAGTTAGCACCTGAACCATAAGATGTCTATTGAAAGATGCAGGTCTACGATCTTTCATCCAGCACTGAAACCACAACTGCATGATAACAATAATTATAACCTAATTAGGGTTTGAATTAAAGTTTTCACTAATAAGAATCCTTGTGTTACTAATTATAGCAATTTAGAAGTCTAAGAGTTCTATAGTTAAATTTGTATTTAGGCTAGTATATTAACTATTAAATTAGACCAGTCTAATCTAACTGTAGATTAGACTTGTAGAATTCTACTGTTTAAGAGAAAGACTGGAAGTAAAAGCAAATAAATTGGCACATAAAATAATATGTCATATCTAACAGAATTTCGTCATCTGAAATTGAAGAAAATACACCTTTTTTATTTTAAAGATATGATACTTTATTTATTAATATATTTAACAGTAATTAATTATTATCTTCTTATAATACATAACATTATTCTATTTATAATCTATACAATTATAAGACCAAATTTTATATTTTTTTCTTAAAATAGTCTAAGCAATAAGTGTATAAAAATTGTTTTCATGTAATCAACAATAGTTGATGAACATTAGTCACTGAATATTTAACTAATGTTTGAAATCCTTTAGAATTTTAAATATATATATACCTACAGAGCATTTCAAATATCACTTTATTTTATTTAGTATGCTATTTTTTTACAAAAGCAGGTAGCTTATTTTAATAAATGAAAAATAACAATCATTATATTTAAAGTATTATTGTTCTCTCTCTCCCTTTGAAACAGTCTAAAATAAATTTCCAAAAAAATATTTTTATTGTTAGAAATTTTTATGGAACAACACTAATGTAAAAGAAGCCATCAAATATATTAAAAACCTTTTTTTTGTTCCCTATTTACTAGAAAATTCAGTGTTTGTTATAATTTAGATACAATATAATTTTGCATTGTTCCATTGAAGAAAAAAATCTTTTTTAATTATTATCTTGTTATCAACTCATATTTATCATTTCTATCATTTTCAGATTAGGATCAATTTTACCAAACATCTTTAAACAATAAATATACTTGATAATGGATTTGTCTCTCGATTGGTTAAATGAAGAAGTACCATCAGTCCTTACAACATATTTGGATAGTGGTGATTGGATGAACATAGATTATCTCAATACCAGCACAACTTCGCCACTCATCATCTCATATGATAGTAGTTGCGACTCATCTCCTGGATCAACAACTACCAATACTGACTATCATGCAGCTCTATCTCCAGTTAACTCTATAAGCAGTTATATCAACAGCATTGATTGTACACCACAGGCGAGTCTGTCTTCACCAGACGATATCTTAAGGTTAGACGAAAATTGTCTATCAGATATCTTTCCATCAACAGATGTAACAATACCAGATGACGAATTTTCTGCTTGTGTCTTGAACGGTAACACTTCCCGTGTTAAGTGGAAAGGATACAGTGATCCGGTCTCCTCACTGGCTTTAACCGATGATCAGTTGGCATCAATGCCAATTAATCGTCTCAACAGATTAATGAAAAATATGACCAAGGAAAGGGTTGAATCATTGAAACATCGACGACGTACCTTAAAAAATCGTCAGTACGCTCAGGAGTGCCGAAAACGAAAAGTAAACTCCTCCACTACGGATCGGCGAAGTGTTCAACAAATGCAGAAACGCATCGATTTTCTGGAGACGCAATTGTCTTCATTGCGAACTGATAGAGACTTCTACAAGAGCATGTATGAGGCTGCTAGTAGCCCTTGTGCATAATTTAATATCACTGAACCATCAAAACTTCTTCAATACCCATACCAAAGTACATATTTTAAAATTATCTCAACCAAATATTTACGAAAACTACTATCCTTAAAATAACTGATTGATCACGCTTGGTTAAGAAAATTGGGGGCATTTTTCTTAACCGAAAAGAACCGTGCTATCAATCAACCAAATTTGTCCACTATTTAATTGTGCTTTGTAATCAGATCAAACCTTGGAATAGCTGGATTAAAAAGTTACACGTTTATCCTCTTTCCAATTTTAACTCCTCGCATGATGTAATATTGCCATGTAATGTAATTTTGGAGTACAAAAAGCACACAATCCAATTAAGTCTGCCTTGACCAAACACACATCGGAGGGTAGTGAACTTCACCAGATGATGCACTATCCTTCCTATTATCTCAACATGAAACGAAAGAATGTTATCCATTCCTTGAGCGTGTTCTCACCTTTTAAGGTGAGTGTGAATGGAACTCAAAAGTAGTTATACTTGAAAGATTCGTTTCATTTACCGTTCGTGTCTTCCCTTCACTCGATTATATATATATATATAAAAAGGATTTCAATGCATTATTATTTTTAAGCATCGTACAATAAATCCGTCAGTCTGGCTTAATAATGCTAGCAAAAAAAATAGAAAAAATATTATCAAAAAAATTTACACTCAACGAAACAAAGCCTGTCTTTATTTTTATAGAACATTATTTTTGCATTTCTATCATCAACATGCTCAGGCTTCAAATTTTGTCTGCCCAAACGCCCCGTTCTAATCCTATCCATGTTTTTGTGACATGTGGTGACTGGTATTAACTATTTATATCATATTATTAGTTTCATAGATGTTATGTACACCTTGTTTTTCTGTCTTCTTGAAATTTGTCAGGAAGATGTAAAATAGTGACTTCTTTCCTTTTGTAGTATATACTTTTACTTGGTTCGAGTATTTATAACATGATACCTATTTTCTGTGCTCGTTATCAACTCTATTTTCATATTATTAGATTATGCTCCTTTTATTATAAGGCTCTCATATTATATCTTAAATCTAGTTTTTGTTGATAATATCTTTCTTCTATTGGTGAAAACTTATTTCTTGATAATAAACAAATATTATTAATATAAATTCTTATTTTACTCCACAAGTAAAATGGAAATATAAAATGGGAGTAACTACCTATGCAGTATTTTATGATATCATTTTGCAAACTGTTAATTTTAAATTGAATAAAAAAGTGAGATCATATTTGTACTTTTTAAAATAAGTAACAAATATAGTCAACTATACAGTAGAAATCGTCTATATTTATTATTCGCATTATATATTTCTCGTATACTGTCTACATCGTATTTTGTTAATGCACTGACAAAATTTAAGAATATAGTGCGATCAGCGAAAAAGCGATAAAAACTGGAAATATGAAATTCATGGGAGTTATTAACGCATTTATTATTAATATAAGCTCTATATTCTCCATATAAAACCACTGATTCTGACTTAAATCACAGTTAGTGTTAATTTTCTGTTTTATCCCACGTTAGAGACAGTATAGTTTATCAAAATTAACTGTACCTATAAGTAGACAACCAGGCGTTATGCACACTTATTAGTAGCATACTAAAACTAGTAAAATTAACTGATACATAAGACCGTGTGTTTACTCTCCAGTGTAATAGGAGAGAATAAAAGGTGATTGCCTCGTACTTCTTGATGTCGTCAATGTGACGAAACAGAGCATCCATATTATTGCTCGACTTAAATTCACCTGAATTTGATGGGGGTTGCCATGGGTGTAAATCTGTTTTTTTAGAGCTAAATTGCTTTTGACATTTGTGGCAGATCTTAGTCTGTTCTTTTATTTCATCATTGATGCCTGGCCAATATATTGTTCTAATTCGCTCGCCACTCTTTTCATCTTTGCAATTCCTAGGTGATCTTCGTGAATCATCCACAATGCTAATTCTTTTGGTGTGTCTTAGGTACAATTTTACTCTGTTGCCCTATAGTAAAGATAATTCATGCTATTTGTATTTATAAGGAAGTAAGTCGTTTTCGACTTTGTCTAGAAATGTGATTGAGAATATGAAGTACTTAACCTTCTTTAGGACATCGTCTTGCTTTATCTCCTGGGCCACTTGTTGGTAGTATCAAACACTTTCATTAAGAAGATGGTTTCTTCTATAGGGGTAGGTGCATGCAATGGTGCGGTGTCTCCACTGGTAATGTGCTAAGACCATCGGCGTGTGTGATGTGGCGTCCAGGACGGTAGACCATTTTGTAATCGCATTGATTGAGTAGGTAGTAAATATGTCCATCGCACTATTCGTTTTGCTCCCATTACCATAGATGCAGTTTATATTTGGTGAATAATCCCAACAATTTGGTTTGCGGTCCGTTTCGATTGTGAATTCTCATCCATAAATGTAACAGTGAAATTTGGGCAGTGCAAATATTATTGCCAGTCCCTAGCTCCTTCTCTGTTTGGGAATACTTTCTTTCAGTATGATTGGGATGACAGCTACGATGCAAATGGGCTGGCATCAGTATAGCCAATGTAAGTTCTTTCGTTGGGTCGAAATGGGTCAGAATTGTTGGTGGAGAGTAGAAGTGATTTCGCTTTGACAAACTAGGCGTCTATTCTTTTTCCTCTGCTCATTTCCATGCTTGGTCGAATCTTTAAAATTTATGAAATGGTTCCAAAATCTTTGCTAGGTTGCGTTTACAAACCTATGATAATAGTTAATTAAACTTAGAAATAAACGAATTTCAGTAATATCCTTGGGAGTGGTGATCTTGTTGATTGCTTCTAGTTTAGCAGACATGAGTTGAATATACTACTTTGCTGATAAGGTTTCCCAGAAAGAATACACTTGTTTTTGTTTTTCGTAACTATGAATCCTTCAGAAAAGGATATGATGTTGAACAGCTGAATAAAAAAAATATAAATAACAGCTGTCAAATTATTAAAATAATTTGAAACTCAAAGATCCCCATCCAGGAATACCACAAACTATATTTGTGCTGGATGTGTACTCCTCGAAAATAGGAGCAGTCATGTTTTCGCGATATAAGGCAACCCGGAAATTATTTCGCTGATCAAAGAAACTTGTCACTTTTATTCTCCAACGCACGAACACCTTATATTGCCATGCTACGACAAAACTAGGCGTATGTCGAAAAATTAAAATTTTTGGAAATGAGAAAAAACAAAGTCAGAGCACATACACTCAACATTTCAATATATGCCCTTGAATTGATCATATAAGATGTACTTTTATAAGTGTTCTAAAAATAATATATTTTTTACTTTATAAACGCTTTTTTGTGGTATAGCATAAGGAGTTACGCTTTTTTGTCATAGAATTTTAAAAATCAGGCGACGTATGTAGTTTTTTATTAATATATCTCTGGTTATATAGGACATAGAAGTTTGATATTATCAATAGATGAAAAGGACCCATATATAAGCATTTTTATGAAATAAAATTAAAATTCGTTTTTTTCGACATACGTCTTTTTGTCGTAACACGGCAGTTAAATAAATACGTCAAGTAATTAAATTATACTCATATGCTAATTATAACATCCTACTCATGAAATTTTTATAAATTGGAATTTTCTAAATATAAACGGATAAATTATATTTATATAATTATTGTTATCTGGTGTCCAGATTTCAACAATTTGTTTTTCCCTTATTTTACAAAATTATAAATTGTTTATTATAAATGTATTTCATTTTTACGTTGCTTTTAGGTAACTATAATATTGTTTCGTTAGTAATTAACTGTTCATAAAAATCTTAACATTATATTTGTTTGATAAATTATGTACTATATCTATGTTCTAACTTATAGAATAGTGTTAAAGTTATCTTTAGTTTGTTTTTATAAAGGCACTTTGTTATTGCAGATTGAAGGAGATTAGATAATGTTAGATTTAAAAACATCTGATTAGGCGGTCATGGATGCGCTGGGCATCTGAAACTATTATATAACCACTATGTGGACGTTGACAAATTAAGTTACTAATTTGATTACTTCAAGCGAAAAAATATCAACTGAATTCATATAATTTAATTGTCAAATAAGTTTCATAGGACAAAAAATCGATTTAAATTGGTCTTAGAGTCCATCTGGTGGGCCTGAAACCACGCAGTGATATGATCTAATTGAGTCTCAAATGTTAATACTATATCTGCTGTCAGAAATGAATTCAGAATCATAAAAAAACGAAAAGACTGTAAATGTGTAGGTGTTTTACGCCAAATTGAAATTCTCGAAACTATCAACGAATTTTCTACGAATAGAAGACGTGCAGATAACAAGATAACATGTTTTTGAAAATCTGAATTTTATCATACCGTCGGTAAAAATCTAATACCATAGAATACTATTTTATTAAAGTATAGAATATTATAAATATTATTTTAAAAATATAGTATTCATAATATTACTATATATTAATAAATTACTATATATAATATAAGTATTGTAGTTAATAATGTTTTTTCTTTTTTAAAATAACTTTTTGTTTAAATATTTTTAATTTACTAATAACGTTCCTAATACAATTAGAATAACAAAAAAACTAAGTAATGTAGATAATTTTAAAAGTTCTTAATTGGATCTAATTAGTTCTCATCTTGTTGCCAAATAATTTCATTTATAACTTTTTCTAAGATAGATAAATAAAATGTACTTTTTACTATTTCTTCTAATATAAGGATCTATGTTATATGTACTTTTAATAATTGTTGTACTTTTTTATCTAGTTTTTTCAATATATATTATGCATAGGTATTTTTATAATAATACAACAATGTAATTTTAGCATCAATAGTCATATTACCATTTTCTCAAAGAAATTTTGTTTACAAAGTGGAGGATAGCTGAATGATCTATATAGAATAATTAACAAATTTTTTTTTAGGTTTAAAAGTATATTTTTCTTATTTCAAGTAATAGATCAATGTGTGTAGGTATATAGGGACCCTTATACTTTCAAAACAATTTACAACTGCACAATATGTTTTAGTGAAATTTTTTCTATTGATATCATCAGGGTGCCTGAGGTCAGTTATTGTCAGTAAAAAATATATGGTTAGTAAAAGTCAGTAATTTTGATACCAGTAAGTAGATGAAACATTTTATTTATACATTTTTATGCATGTATTTGACTTGTATTTAACCTTAATTAAAATATGTGGGGATTATGATAATGAAGATGAAAAATTTGTTTTAGGTTAACTCTGTTTAGAGTGAAATCATTTTATACCTGTGTAGGCTATTCATCAAAGAAAAGTGTCATCCATTGGTTTTGTATATTTTATGCTGGCATTAACCTCTCCTATATCCATGTAAATCATGTTTTGTACACATGACAAAATTAATGTTTTATCAGTGTGGACCTCAGCTGATATAAAACTAATATGTGTCTCTTTTATATATTTTTTATTGTGAAGTTAAAAGAATAATGTCATATTATATAACTTTTCCCACAATTAGCAAACCTACATATACAATTCATATACTACATAATATTAAAAAAAAGCAGATACATTTAATTATAATATTTAATTGAATGGTAAAATTATGTTTGACTCATTAATTTCATTATAATAAATGTATATTTATAGATTTCAGACTACAGTGAACATTAGAATTTTATTAATTGAAATAGTCAGTGATTGATTTTTATACATATTATAAACAGGGAAATATACATTTACAACTAAACCTTCTTATATATAATAAATAGACTATTTAGATAGAAATTTAAGTTTTAATTAATATCTATGCAGTATTTTACATTTTGGAAATTTATCATATAGTGGACAGGTTTTTATTCAGTTTGCAAAATGTTAATTATTCATTAGTCCAATGTGGACCCAATATACAAGTCCACCCACTCAGATGCTTTGGTCCACCATGGACCCAAGATAGTCAGACCCTTTATTATTCACCCAAATGAGCTGATTTTTGCTGTGGAGATAGGAAATACATATTACCAATAACTGCTGGGTGGATGCCACTATAATTTAATAAAGCCACTGGTGAAAAGGGAAGAAATTTCCTCTAATTCTTGGGCCAAGAGGGGGAGGCAAAAAATATTTAATATTGTATGTACATAATTTGTCATGTACATTTAATTTGTGATGTTTGTGATTAGATATACAACTTTGTTCATCTGTTTGTTATTATTCATAATATTATTTTTAATTAAAATTTTTTGTTTAGATACAGTAGGTATTTGTTAAAAATTGTACATCCTTAACTATGAAATTATTTCATTACTAGGGCTCCTTCAGTTATGCAGCCTCTACGTAATTATCTCCCTATGAGGGCCCTTATATAATTATCTCCCTCAGAGTTATGAAGCCTCTCACTATGGGGACACCCTTAGTTATGAAACCTCTCTACAAAGATATCTACCTACAAGGGCCCTTTTAATTATGAAGCCTCTCTCTTCAAAATTATCTTAATATAAGGGCCCCTTTAGTTATACAGCCTCTCTAAACAGTTATCTCCCTATGAAGACCCCTTTATTATGAACACTCTATACAAAGTAATCTCATTATAAGGGCTGAATTACCTTGACCTTCTCCTACTGAATGTGGTCAGTGTGACCTTGAAGTTCAGTGATGCTATTTATGAGTCTTCACAAAATATATGCGACTTATTAATTGGTGGGCAGAAGATAACTTCCTAACCTTGTAATTGTTCTAATAGTGTCACTTGGTGTGTTTTATGATCTGATGGTGGAAAGTAAGCATGTGAGATGATAAAGCAACCATGTATTATTATATACATGCAAAAATTTTTTTACTTGGCAATGTTTTTTAATTTTTCAGTGGTAACCTGGTTTTTCAATTGTTGGTGGGCCCTATAACAAATTTCTGTTTTTATGATTAGCCATTCCCATGTCTTTTGATATTATTGAGATTTGATGAGTTTACATTTTACCACATAGTTAGTTTTATCTGACTATATTCTTAAATCTTTGTATAATTTGTGATACAATAGGAGAGGCTGTGGGGAATTCCGTCCATTTGACATATTTTGAAAGTTCTCGAAACTGAAGGCTGGAACTGGAGGTACAGGAGAGGTTGACACTGTTGGGAATTGTTTCCAGTCCATAAGGTCATCCAGATCAATGTAGGGGATAGGGGCAGTTGAGACAGAGACTGCTGGTTATGAGCAAATAACAGAACTCTTGTTCATATTAGAGGAAGGAGTTGCCAGCCACAGATTATGTAAGATCGGGAATCTCTATGGCCTCTAAAAAGAAAGAGTTCAGTTGATTGGTCTTTAGTAAGAATTTCATCATCTATAAAATAGAAAAACAGGTGGTTTTAGGCGAAATTTGGAAAGCATTATGAATTAAACTCTAATACAAATTTTAGACATTATTTGAATAATATTAGTCAATACTCCTAAACATAAAATTTGGCAACTAATAAAATTTTACAATTAACTTCTGGACGTTAGACAATATTTACAAACTTCTTAAGACTTCTAGGCATGGAATAAGTTGACAAGAATTTTCAATTTTGGCATGAATTCTAGATATTAAATAATTTAACAGTTCTAGGCATAATTTAAAGTTAGCGCTTCAATTAGAGGAAAGAAAAAATGTTTTATGTTTGAGAAATAAATGCACTTCATACTTTGGTAATAATGCACAAAAATAATATGAAAATTTAATAGGAAACTGTAAGGTTGAGAATAAGGGTTTATGAAATTGTCATTAATTAATTGAGTGTAAGTCATAAGTAACAGATGCAATCAAGATTTTATTAAGTGTTTATTTCAACATATGTAAATATTTGTACATGTTTTTTGTTTTTATATGATGTTATGCTATATATCTATAATAATAAATATCAAACATTTCTGTTTTTAATATGTAAAGAACACAACAATAATATTTTATAGTTTTTTAATAATAATTTACCAGCTTAGATATTTTGTGGTTATTTATTTGTATTCAATGTTTGTTTTAAGATTGGTTCATAAATTTATACTCAGTTTGTCATTTTTTAATAGAAATTATGAATGATCCGAAAGAATCATTTGTTCTTCTAAGAGATCTTCGTTTTGGCATGAAAAATATTGCTACAAAGTTCATTGTATTGGATGTTGGTAAGACAATTGCTATTTATTAGTTATGTATAATTGGATTTCATTTAAATAATTTTTTATGTTTTTTTTATTCTGACATTCAGACTCAGGTAACTTTGGATACTTGAATGTATTTGCATATGTGTTTCCTTTTTGGTTTATTTTGACCCCCTTAACGTTTTCATTTAATTCTCTTTATTTTTAAAATCTTTTTTCTTTGAATTGTATGTGATATTGACATCCAACTCATATAATCGCGGCGCGCTTTGATTGGTCGAAAAGAATTTTATTGGTTCACTTTAGCTCTGAACCATTCAGCGTTAAGATTGCAAGCCAATGAGAATCGAATTAGATAATAATAAGAATAAAGATTTCATTTACAATTTTACGAACCTTCTGATGGTTGAACCCGTGACAGTTTCTATCATTTATTTTTATCGGGACATATTCTCATCTGCAACAATTTTTGTCTCTATCTCCTAAGAGACCACTCCTATCTATACTCGAAACTCATACAATTATCGAGCCAACCTTTCTTCAGCTGATTTGTCAATGTCGGTCCATACCGCTGTATCAAATCACAGGAGGTAGAGGATGCACCACTACTCCTATTCAAGTGCGCGAGTTACATTTTTCTTCGAAAAAGAATTGACGGCACCAGATCTACCATGGACAATACTATACGGGACATTTTCATTGCAAATCCCAATATTCTGCCTACTTTCAAAGAGGACTCGAACATTTATTTGTCTAAGCTGGTCTAATTCTTATTGAAAGTAGGCCGAAGATTAGGATTGGCAAAGTAAATGTCCTGTACTGTCTTTGGTAGAGCTGGTGTCTTGTTCTTCAAAAGGAAATTGATTAAAACCGGTAGAGTCAGAAGCTCCACCCAAGCAATGTTGGAACGAAGTCGCTGTCGTCATATATTTCACTACTTAAGGCGGATATACAATCCTATTATCGTCAATTGTTCCTTGAAAATTAATATAACTTGAGCTATTGAATGGGAGCTCTTGAAACCTTCTTGAGGTCTGTGAAGTGAATAACCTTATCTACGTGATTGGATTGAGTGATATTGGCCAACATTGACTTCTGGAATCAAAGAAAGGTTGATTCGATAATTGCTTGAGTTTTCATTGTGGGAGTAATGTCTCTTAAGACAGAGATAACAAATTTTGCAGGTGAGATGTATTGATAAAAAATGACTGTTTTGAACCTACCACGAGTTCAACAGTGGACTTTGGAATGAAATCAGCAACCACGTACCTCCTTATATATTATCCAACTCAATTCTCATTGTCCGGTAATACTTGACGCTGACGGACCTAAAGATAACCGATTTTTCCACGAATCAGAGCACCCCTCGATTACGACATTTTAGAACTAGTTGGATGTCACTATTCCATACTACTCCTTTGTATGTGATTTAATTAGTTTAGACTGTATTTCTCTGTTAGTTTTCAGTTATAATACTAAATGTTGACCTACTTATTTATGCATGTATTTATCTCGTGTTTATTTATTTATTTTGTATACAGTGATCCAATTGGCCAATTACGATTTGTTTTTACGTGTAATTTAAATAATCGGACCTGTATTGAAAATATTGATTACTTCTTTTTTAATTTTAAAATGTGTTTGTTGTCAATAAAACCCTATTAAACAATAGTTTGAAATACTGGTTTTATGGAAACACTATTGATTGACTATGAGGGCCAACCATAAAGGGAGACTATTTTTCTGTTATTTAATGTTTGTGTTGGCAGTGATAAATATGATAAATGAAACATTTATTAATGTCATAATCAAATTTATATAATATTATCTTATCTATCTTAATGTCTTTTGTTTAAAATTTATAGCCATTTTTTATTTTCTTACTTGTATTTTTTGCTAGCTATCTAATTAGTTAAGTTGTTTATTTTAGTAAAAGTATCTGAAATTAATCGGTACGTACAAGGATTTTTAGTGAGCATTTTTAAATGAGACCAGTTTTTATTGACTGAGTCTACACTTGTGTCACATTCACGGTCACACGCGATTCAACATATTTTCTTGCTTTTGATTATGAGTATTGATATAGAATAAGTTTTTATATCCTTTCAAGTTATTTTTTTTTAAATTAACCACATATATTATGCTGTGATAATTGTGTATAGAGTTTTTAGATATTTTTAAAAATTATACATGTTTGAAATTTTTGGGAATTAAATTCAGTTAATTTAATTTACCAATTGCGATTAATTTGTTCAAACATTTCTAAAGTTTTGTTTTAATCTCAGTAGAAATAATAATTTTAAAAATAATTTTAATGAAATATTGTTCAACATAATTGTTCTGAAATCATATTTATACCTACAATTTAATATAGAGTTATATGTAAATGTCAGTAGGACAATAGGAAGTAAAAACCTTTATCGGTTTTAATAAATGAGTATTTATCTGTATACAGGTGCTGGAGTGAAGATCAAAGATGGTAATGAAGTACGTACTGTCAAAGTCGCAGACAAAAGTGGATCCATAAATCTGTCCGTGTGGAATGAGAACGGTAAATATCTGCAGCCTGGTGACATTCTTCAATTACTGAAAGGGTAAGTTAAATAAAGAGGTTATCTGAAATAATTATTGCTTGTTAAACTAATTTAAGAACTTTGTCAAACTATATTCACTGATTTCGTCTGTAGTAAGTTAGACATCGGAAAAAATAATTTTGTCTGTTTCTACTATTTGAAATATTATATTTTCCTCCATTCAAAATATAATTTATTGTAAAATAGAATGGTCTGTAAATTTGCTTGACTAATTATAATGAAAAGTATTTATTTGCTTCCTTATCTAAATAGTCGATCGAGTGAAATGTTTCTATCGCATCATGTTGCTATATATCTAATAAAACCCATATATACAAATCAATTTAGATTCTAATACGATTTGTAAAACGTAAACTATAGAACTATAAGGTCCCTACTTTTTTACGGATTCCGTATGACCTGATCAGTTATTATTACTGAATACAAAAAAATACTAAAATCATTATTTTGACAAATATTAGTAAAACACGGAATTCGCGCGTAATACCATATCAAACATCCATAAAACACGAACATCATGAAGATGAGTCTTTAAAAAAATCCACCAACTAGGTTCGAGATTTAAATACTGCATAATAACTACTGTTAATACCTACCATATTCATTAGTATAACAATGCAATCGAGTCTGACAAAGTTAATTGAATAAAAATTTTCAATGAAGAAAATTATACACTATTTTTGGTAATAAAACATTGTGATAGGGTCCAAAAAGTTATACATTATTATGCAGTATATCTTTATCAAAGGAATATATATTATTATAAATACCATTTTCTTATTTTTCAATCACGTATTTCGCCTTTTCGTAACTAATTATTTTTATCGAGTGACCTGTTTTTTCTTTTTAATTTTTTGTTTCTTTGTTTTTTCGACGAAGCTGCACGATTTTTGCATTGTATTTGAAAGTTTTCCAATTATTTCAGTGATTATTTTCCTGCTTTTGTTCATATTTCAATATAAAATTTCAGTAGATTCAGTAGATTTAGAATACTGATCGTGTCATACGGAATTCGTAAAAAAGTAGGGACCTACTATAGCATCAGTTGAAACACCCGTCGGTAAATGGCTTTTTTTCTACTCTAATCCTCAAATATTGTTATACTATTATTTTTTATTGTATAGAAATGTGACAACACGGAACAATGGACTCATGTTGAACGTCGGACGATATGGTCAGCTCATTAAAGTAGGAGAGTAAGTTAAACTAAATATTGATTTTAGATTCAATAAAATACATACGCCTGTAAATATTAGTAATTATGATCGGAATTTTATGGTGATTTAAAGAATAATAAAAATTTTATAGAGTTAAATATTTCTTGTAAATTTATAGGTTCTTGAATATAACTGAATAACGATTTACATATTTTTGTTCATTTACAATAGTAAATAATGAGACTGCTTCTGAAAAATATCAAAATGTGAAGTTTGTCAAAATCGCTATGGTTGTTACTTTTAATAATTAACTAATAATAATACATTAGATAAAATATTAACAATTTACTGTTTTCACATAAAAATAGGATAAATTAATTATGATTTTGAAAATTTTTGAAAACTTTATCTATACAGTTAGTCGATTTGTTTATTTTTTAATTTCATAACTATTATTTACACACATGAAAACAATTTATAGATTGTAGTAGTAAAAAATAAATCAAATGATATACCATACACAATATTAAACATATTTCTACACAGTAATGATACGATGTCCTTAATATGAATGTAATTTGTTCCTTGAATTTATGTAATATTCATATATGTACGTACAATGTGTATAACCGTTCGTTTTGTTGATGTTTTAAGAAAAATAGTTGTGATCTTTTTGTATAAAATATAAAACCTGGAAGTCTAAACTGTGGGAACAAAAAAATAGAAAATTATGAAAATGACCTTTAACAATAACCGATTGATTTAATAACTGGTAAGTGTTATTAGAATACCATATGAATACTTCATGACAAATTTCGGTTTTCTATAACGTCACCAGAAGACTCATAAATCCATAACCAATGATATATATATATATATATAGCTGATATAGAGTTCATACTTATGCTTTTTTGTGAATAAAAAATACCATCACTGATGACGTCATCAATATCCATAAAAAATGGTAACCAATATAATATTTTTAATTTATTTTTTATTTAAGTTAAAAATTTCATGGTTCTGACTCTTTTCCCTCATGATTTTCAAAAAAATTATTTGAATGACGTCATAGCCGAAAAATCTATAATCGATATGAATTTTTTTTGAAAAATGTCCAAAGTTATTATTTTACCTCAAGGTACATGTGTACCACAGCCCAACCGGACAACAACAGGAAAATGGTATTTTAGGGGGGTTTAAGTAATATTGAATAGAAATTTTATTGTATGTAACACTCAATGAGCTTCTTTCTACTACTCAAGTTTTGTATTTGTTGCATACAGTCTTTTTATAATAGCAAAATATTCTAAATATTGACCATTTATATCTATAACGGGTACAAATAACATTTTTACATAAATTTAATTGCCAAAATATTTATGAATTTTGTTCTATACTACATAGACAAATAAAATACAATACATTTCTTAATGGTACATAAACCAAATACGATAATATTTGCTAATATGATTTATTTATATTAGATAAGAATTTTTTCGGAGCATTGGAAAAAATACGATATTGATGAATTCTAATGTATTACAAAAAGAATAAATGGTGTTGATCATTCTATAAATAAACTATTCAGAAAGATTTTAATATCCATTCCTTAATATGATAAAATAGTAAATTGTTTGTGTACACCTTTTGTGCTCAAATTTTCATATTTTTCAGAAGAAGCCTCAGGATTATTCGATATTGCTGTTATAATTGATTGATATCTTTCCTCTATTTGTAGGTTCTGTCTGCATTTTGTTGAAGTTCCTTTTCTCAGTGAACCAAACACTGAAATTGCAAACAAACTGGTTAGTTGTAAATATTTCGTTTCATAACTGTATAAATAAATTTGAGTATTTTTTTGTTTGTCAATCGCATTCCATTTGAAGATATATTGTAGAATGTATATAATGAATTACTTTATTTATTCAAGTTACCTATTTAAATTCATTATTACATTTTTGTTTACATCATTGTGTTAATATTAGTAGGTATCTTTGTCTAGCTCATATTTCTAATTAATACCTTTTTCTGTCTTCAGGCTGATATCAACAATATAAAAAAGAAGCACTACGACGCTAATAACGGTCACAAGAAAGATGTTTAACATATTATTTGTGTATATATTGTATAGTTTTAATAGGATATCTTTATGTAAACTCTTGTGATAATATCCATTTGTAAATATCAATCTTTCTTTCAATACAAGTGTTTGTTATTATTTTTTATACATAATACTTGTTTGATGATTTAATTAGCAATTGCTGTATTGTATACTTAATCCGAAATCTAGTACCGAATACTCTGGCTAAAAATGACAGGCACGTATACAATCTAAATACGGGATCTAAATTAGGGATGGGGCTATTATAGGAACCTTGTGATGGAAACAAATTCTCTGAATTTCGTGATGCTAACAGTTGTTTGTGTATTAGCTTTCATATAAAACTAAGGCTCTGTCATTCAGTTCTTTGTAATGAAACCGGGTACATTTGATGCTTTTGAAAGGTTTGCTTCTTGTTTGCTTGTTTTCTTGTCTTCTTGTTTGCTTCTTCTTCTTCTAGTGATTTTAAACTAAACTGATGGGATCTCTGGAAAAAGTACTTGAAAATTATGAGCGTTGGATGTGGCAGTTGATGATGGGCTTTGAGAGTAGGTACTGGTTGTTGCAGTTCGCATCTTACTGTCATCAATGTAATCACCAAATTGATAATTTTCAGCTAAAAACGCCATAATACTACAAATTATGTTATAATATATCTAGAGCTTAGTGAAATTCAATAAAAAGTTAGCGTGTGTTGTATCCTCCAACTTATTCTGATAAGCAAATTTGTGTAACTTTCAATGCCCTATATTCATATGTGATTCAGCTTGGGCAGTTGACGTTGCCAAGCTAGTTCTTCTACAGGCAGTATTGCAGAGGTATTGGGACACTCCCTCCTTTGTGGTACTCCATACTCAACGTCAATGGCCGCGCTTTGTTGTGGATTCAACGGTGTGTATGAGTTGTAACAGTTCTCGTTCTATAATTTTGTCGTTCGATCGAAATGATGCGATTAGGACAGCATTCCCCAGATCAATGGCTGTCGCAAACATGTCATTTGGATTCAGTATTGCAGTTTAGCAGCTGTGGTACGTCTTTCTGAAACTTTGAGTGAAAAATGGTCGAGCTTCAATTCTGTCGATATAGGAAATGAGTTGTTCAATTCGGCGATCCAACACTTGATCGCTCTAGTTATTGATGGGAGTATCGAGATAGGAAGTTACGAAATTGATTCATTCTCAAACATTTTTATTTTGAAGATTGCCAAGTCGTGGTCGAGGGAAAGGTTGATTGTTTTATTACTATATTACTGAGTTGCAATATTTCTTTTGCAATTAAGGCACCTGATTGTTTTATTATTGAAATGGGAATTTGGACTGTCACACATGATGTTGATGATTTCAATTTCTGTAGAACTTTCATAACATTTTTAATTAAAATTTTTTCAAAATGGTAAATGTCTATGTACAGATTTGCTGAATTTCATTTTTGTCTACATTTGGAATATAATCATTTCGTTAGTTATAATGTAATATTTTTGTAATCTAATTTATAATGTAAATTTAATTAGGTTTATCGAAAAACAATCTGTATTGTTCATCTCATGTGCATGCTGGTTGGGGTGACGGACAACCTTCATTAGCGACTTATGCATCATAGAGATGTTCATAAAATTGCATACATGCTAATTCGTTATTTTTTAATAAAGTTTCTCTGATTATTTAAAATGCTGTTTGTGGTTCTGTCGATCTCTCTTCAGTTGAATGTGGGCTTGCTTTTCTAAACCTGTGGGATCAGTATGACGAGCTTTGCGTGCTGCTCTTTTTTTAGTCGAATTATCTTCACTATTTTATAGGTGTTAAGCATATAGCTTTCTGGTTGTGTTAATTCCAATTAATTTTAATTTATCTGGTTGCTGAAATGGTAATATCTTTGGCCAACGCTTTGTTTCAGTTAACGTAGGTTACGGGGAGGTGGGGATCTCAAAAAGTTGTAAAAATTGAAAATCCCTATATTTATATATATATATATGTAAGCTGTGTACGTGTCGTTTATTATTATACATTATCGTACGTATATCAAAGTACTTATTTCTAAGGGAATTAAATAATCATAGTCAAGATAATTATCATTATAATAATCATTAATAAAGATAAATTCACTGATGGAAAATTATGGATATTTGTCTTTAATCTCTGTTATTCATCACAAAAATCTGGGTGAATTCTGTTTTCTTATAGTTTTAATAATTGTTTTTTTTATTTTACTTATTATATTATTATAATTAAGTTAAATATATCAGACTGTTTATATGTGAAATACAAAAATTAAACATCTAATCTGTCTCATATCGCGAAAAATATACTAATTTAATTTTTCTGAAAATCCTTTTAAATAACAATTAGTTACTTAAAACTACGTTTTTGATTTTCGTTTTGATATAATTGACATATCATCAGAAAAGACATTTTGTTTATTTATATCAATTGCGATTTATTGACAACTCGAATCAATAGCGGTTTTTTTTAGACGTAATATCGCAATATTACAAGACTAATAAGTGTTCCAGCCTATTCAAAGTAATAATCAAGTCAGAAGTGATAGCCTTACACCATCTTCCTAAAGGTTATATTACCTCAGGGAGAATATATTAAGTAAAGCACAATATATATATATAGTTATTTTTTATATAATCAACATCTACAGTACATAACTTCATTTAGATGTCCAACACATTAGTTTAATTCATTAAGTGCACGTTGTACAATCGGGGTCTGATTATTATCTTATCTCTCGATTAATTACTCACTTTCACAAGAAATAAAATAATAATTATACATCAATATCCATACCCTTACACATGCCCCTCAATGACTGTCCCAGTCTTTTGGCAAAGGGTTTAAATAATAAACAAATGGTATACAAAAAGTAGTCACAAAAAATAATTTCAATACATTATTAACATCATTAAAAATTCTTAAATAACATTAAATTATTGGGCTTGTATGCTGGATATATTCATAGGGGTTACTTAGATTACAGACTGGATTACATATAAGAATATTCATACCCTATTTACAGCTTCAATTTTTAGTATTAACAGTCATATTTCAAATGAATCTTATAGTTTTTTAGTTTTAAGACATACAGATGAACAAAAATGTGACAAATCTGATGAGAAATTATTTAAGTGAAGAATTTTATAAATTAATTATTTATTCTATTTTGTTAATTAAAGATCTCTTTCTATTTATAAGCACTAGAAACAAATTCAATTTTTTACATATGATCTGCCTTTTCAATGCATTAGTTATTTTATTAATCATACTTTTTAAAAAAAACGTAATATTTTAAAAGGAAAATTGCTATTGTTCAAATATCTCTGTATTATATTTACACAGTTTTAATATGGTTGTCTTAGTAAAATATCCTGTGTTAAAAAGCTTTTTATCTGGATTTTCTTTAGTAGAATATCCTGCATTAATGAGCTTGAAATATCTATATTGATGAGGAAGCAATATATATGTCAATTTTTAGCAATCATTGCATGCAATTCTATTTTTGGTATCAAGTTAATTATTATTTTTGTGCACTTTTTTATATAATATATTTTTAAAAACTATTCATTGTCTTTTCACCTTCATAAATTATCATAAATATACTATATTGATTTTATTGTTATTTTCTGCTTAAAGTAAACAACTATTATAATAGGTAAATTGCAATAAAGTAAAATATAAATCTATATAATTTTATTAATTTACAATCTAATTTTACAAGTATTTTTACTATAAATTATTATATTTTTCTTATTTTTATAGGATAGAAAATTCTTAAATATAACTGACAAAATTGCTTAACCTACAGATAGAGTAGTATGAGATATAGGAAATAAATACTTTTGCTGCAAAAATCAATAATTCTTACTCCTGCAAACACTATATTAAACATTTTTATGAGTAAAATCTAAGGCTTTAAAATGTGCACACTATTTGCTTTAGCTATCCAACTAGGGGATTGCTCACAATAAATCAAATAAATCAATTAATGTTAGTGTGATATTAAACTCACTTGCTATATTCGTCTTGTTTCTTATATTTCAATTCAGAAAATTTTTTTCCTGTATATATTCATTTTGTTATAATTTTTCATGTTTGCATCAATATTATTTTTTTCATAATATGATTCCATTTTTGAAATATTATGTTATGTTTCTTTGAATTAAATTATTATGTTTTATTTGCAAAAACCATAAAATATACTATATCATAATTATAATTGCTATGGCAAGGAAACATATCAAACTTTCTTTATTAATTGTACTAATCTCTATCAAACAATATGATTTTGAAAATCATTATGTAATTATGTAATAAAACTGATCTGTTCTTGCTTTATACATTTTAATTTACTAAAAAAATATAAAAAAAGAATTTGATCAAATTCAATTATGATATAATAAAATACCTACAATTAAATTTAATTCATCATCTGAATTTATTTAACCTTTTTGATTATATCACATGACTATATAAAATATTGTGCAGTAGATCCTTTATGTATGATTCATTAGAATATTGGATTTTAAAATTTGATGTGAAAAGTCAGATTTAAGATACTTATATTATGTAATTTAAGGTAATTATCTTATAAAACTGATCTGTTCTTGTTTTATACATTTTAATTTACTAAAAAAAGAATTTGATAAAATTAAATTATGATATAATAAAATACCTACAATGAAATTTAATTCATCATCTGAATTTATCAATATTAGATTAATTTATTGTTTTAGTTTTAATATAATTTTAAGGTACTAGAAATTATTCTCTATAAAATAGGATTTGTTACTACATGTTAAAAAATAAATTGAAATGTGTAACTTTTGTTTGAGATTCTGGAACAATTGGATGAATTATTTTGTATGAATATAATGTTATATAGATTAATATATTTTCTGTTGCATAATCTTTATTTAAAAGAAGGTTATCCACTTTATAAAATACATGTTCATAGTTAGCATGAGATAGCAATTTTTATGCCATTTTTTCTGTATGCTCTGTTAATGGTAATGCCTATTTTGTGTGATTTATCAAGTGCTCATGCAGACTGCATTATATAATAATGGGCATTATTTTGATATATTCCTGTTTAATATATTTTATTCTACCACTGCATTATTTTTTGGTTATTGATTTAAAAAAATAAAATTTATTTTCTATTGAATTTTATCAAGGCTGTCAATAATTTTTATACTGTCAAATACATGTTGTTTATTTACATATTAATGTGTTTTAGTTTTGATACTTATAATATATGCAAGCCTCTCAAATCCTAAAATTTTATATTTTATTTAATAAAATTAAAAATATGCTAAATTTTATATAAAAAACAAAATCATAATTTTAAAATACATTTTTAATGTACTTATTTGTGAGATTGGTATTACCTTAAACTGACACTTGTAATTTTATATATAATACCTTTTTTAATAATTTGTTTCTCATTTGCAGTGGAATATGTATAATATTATATAATACATACAATGCATTTTTTATAGTTAGTGTTTTGTTTATTTAAAGCTGAGTATTATATATTATATTCTTTTTATAAATAGGGTCATCTATTATAATATCACATTTATGGGAGGGGGTAAATAATGAAATTTGATGTGAAAAGTTAGATTTAAGATACTTATATTAAAAAACATAAACAAATAACTTGAACCTAAATAATTTTTTTAGAAATAATATTACATAGATGTGTTTTTATTTGTTGTACTACATATACTAAATATTAAGATTTCATAACTATTGTATTGTATATTTTGGACTGGTTTATTCATTAATGATTATATTCGTAAAAACTAGCAAGTGTTACTTATTAAACAGAAAAATTTGGAGATGTGAGCTTGAATCTAATCTATGAGCAGCTGCCACAACAGATCATTGCTGAAAAACTTATATCAGGTTGAGGGCTGATCCTTAGTGATCCTTACAATGAGCCTTCTCTAGCATATTCGATCCTGAACATTCATTTAATTCTTACCTTTTTTTGTTTTTACAAATTCCCCATTTTGTAAGCCTTCCTCTATCGTAATGTACTTGTAACATCATGACCAAAGTTGTCCAGTTTTACTCTCTGCGGATATCCTACTTTCTCCAAAACAAAACCATTTTTTTTGGTATTGATTCCATTATATTTGCACTTTTCATCTTACATCAGTGTCTATTTCTCTCAGCCATAAGATCGATACGGAAAATAAGTGACTGTAAACAAATATATGCCTATTGGATGCGCCATCCTCAAATTAGTGGGGGTAGACACCAAAAATATTGCTATAGGATGTTTAGTTCTTAATGTTTTTCACAAATGAGCTTCTGGCCCACAGTGCATTTATCCGCCATCTTCAAAATTATCCAAAATAACCATGTTACCGGGGTCCGATTTTAACCGAATTTTTATGAGTACCTTCTGACCCCATGTATTGATTTAAGGCAAAAAAGCTTTTGTGTACATTTTTTGGGGTTAAGCTATTTTTTCATATATCGACCCGACTATGATAACAAAACTAAATTGAAATAATTTACAATGTTATTTCCACCTCAAACAACAGTTTCTAAATTTAATTTTGAAGTCTATCATGACAATTTTAACATAACCTTTACAATCTGAAGAGCAAAGCACCCTTTCCAATCCTTTGATAACATTTGAACTCTGGTTTGGACATTACTTCATTAATTTGTGATTGACAATTTAATTACATAATTTAAAAAATCGTTTTAACTTGAGACATATCATAATGCACTAGTAATCCTCATTACACTTAAAGACAATACAAGTTTAGTCTTTAGAAATTTATTTTTTGAAAATTATGAATTTATTTTTACATTTCAGATATTAACAAATCGAAAAGTTTTCTGGATGTGCATTGTATTATATTCTTTCTGGGTGGATAGTGTCAGCCATGGAAATCATCGACAGTGATACTCGAATTGAATTAAATAATCTCATTGAACAATTGACAACTTCTGGAAAATCAAATCTTGATAAGGATCTTATGAAAAATGTTAAACTCATATGCAAGTCAGTTTTCATAGTTTTTAGTTTTTTCATTACTTTTTCGTGGGCGACGGAGCATTTTAAACATTGGGTCTCATAGAAAATAAATGATTGCAATTTTGATTTATTAAAAAATCAATCTATCCATAGCAATATAGAGAATGACCCTGTGTTTTTAACAATAATTTAGTTTATGAATATTTTATACAGAATTAAATGTAAACATTTCTTTCTTTAAGTTTCTACCGATTTTAAGTTAACACATTGCTACCATTGTTTTTTTGTGTTTTGTTTTCTTAGAAAATCGACTGGTTATATTGACCAAGCCCATCATCTTATTCTTCTACAATTAAAGAAGAATCATTCCGAAATTAGGTTATCAGCTTTTCAAATTCTTAATGAATTGTTCATGCGATCACATCACTTTAGAGAAACTGTTCTGATCAATTTCAAGGTTTGTCTATCTCCAAAAGAATGCGTAACCTTTTCTATTGTTGCAGCTTAATCTTCTTATCCTCCTAACCTCAGAATATTCTCCAACTAGTGACTACAATAGAGGGGGAAAAACCTCTGCCGCCACCCGAAGATGCTGCTCAAAAACTCACAAAAATAGCTCTCACAAGCATTCTTGTCTGGAACGAGACCTTTAACGGTGTCTATGCGAAGCTGGCGGCAGGGGTGAACTATCTGCGCAAGATCCGTCAGTTTGAGCTGGTGGAGGAGGAACTCCAGCACCAGAGAACTCGAGAAGCGGCGGAGCTTGACATGGAAGCTCGAAGCAAGAGAGTACGATTGGAGTGCCTGCTAAAGGAGATTAGTGGTAAGTTGTTTGGTCTTTGAAGGAATTAAGCGTTATTACGAAAATAGTTTTATAAAAATATCATCAATGTAGCTACATTTTGTCGATGTTTGAAATAACTTTGAGACATGTGTGTTTACACTCTTCCTATTTATTTTGATAGACTTAACTTCAGATGTAGAGGATTGCACCAATACAATTTCGAATTGCTTTAACCTGCTTGTGCCCACACCGGACCTCTTTGATTTTTATGACAACAATCATCAATGTGACTCACCATTTGACGAGTTAGTGATGACATCCCCACCATCCACAAGTGGTCTTGGAGCGCTGGAGGAGAAGAGTCATTTGGTGGACCAACAGCGGGCTCATGGAATGGCTAGTTACCATGGTTACTCTGTAGAGTTGAACCTGGGGGACAGGGGAAATGTTGGCAGCAAAAGTGGAGCATGTGATGTCACTCAGAATGATGATAATAGTGACGTCATTTCTTCATTGAGGGAACACGTTCGACAAGCACGTCGTCGATTCTTGCCGAGGATTGAGCGTTGGATTCATGTGTGTTTGCCTCAATTTATACCACAGAAGAGTTATGTGTGTGCCTAATTGTTGTGTTACTCTTTGTTGTAGACGTTGGCCCAGTGTGGTGGAGACAATGACAAACAGCTTCAAGTTGAAGACATGAAAAAACGCCTGCTGTACTTTTGTAATCAATTTAATAAACTCACTTTCATTGATGGTGAATCTGGATTTCAAATTTGTGAGTAATGAGTTGTAGTTATCCAATATCTAGAGATGAGTAAAATATGATTAATTAAGGATGGTTTTGATTAGAAGGTTACTTTTACTGAATTTTTCATTTATCAAAGTTTTTCTAATTTTCTTAATTTTTCAAAAACGATATTCCAGTTCACTCCAGCGCATCTTCTGATGACTCTGATTCCGACGAATTCGAGGATGTAGCGGTCAAGGAAGGATTTGAAGCTGAGGTTGTTATGTCTGCTCCATCATCTCCACGAGCATTACCACCTCAGTTCCCGTCGACGAGTAGAACTTCAAAGTGGAACAAAGCTGAATTCTCTAATTATGGACAAAAAAATACTTCTGGAAGAGGTGAGGCTGTGATTTATTTATTTAGTCAGGTTCAGTGAGTAAAAACACTGTTTTGTATAATTTTTGTTTTTGTTTCTTCAGAAGATTTGTGCAATAATATTAAGGATCCCACAACAGCGGAAGCAAATTTTATTTCCATTGAAATGGATAAAAAAAGTGAATTAATGTATGTGATCTATTTTTATCAATAATTTTTTAAGATCTGTGAATACTTTATGACTTAAGCGTAATAATGAGAAGTATAAAAGTTGTAGCAATTGTTTATTCTGTTTTTATTTACAATATGATTATGTCCCATAAAATTGTTATCAAAACAGTATCAAACAATTCGTATGTTATATAAATTATAGACCACGATTCCTATATCATTAATTACGGTTTTACACATGATACTAAAAACAATCTATCTTAAGACTAGATAGTCTCGTGGCGCAAAGGTTGGACTTACAAGGTTGGTGAATAGGGAAAATTTCTATGGTTTGACTGAATCTTCATGAAAATTTTTAAATATCATCTATGTGACAAAAACCTCATCAAAAAGGTATTCAATATTATTTACCAAAGTATGTACTATGAGTAATGCATCCATTTATTTCAAAATGTGCATTTTCGTGAAGATTCAGTCAAATCATAGAATTTTTCTCTATTCTTTAATATGGAAAAAATAAAAATGCCTCATTTCTGCATGCTAAGACGTTTTATTCCGAAGTGACCAATCTTGGGGCACGCACGTCTAGACCGAGGTAACTCCTTATGAGTTAACATGTGTAATATTTTCTCTTTATCATCTCTCTACAGTCCATCTTCTCCAGAGTCGGATACCCCTTCATACAACAATCGCATAACACCCACCAATGCGCGGAGGAATAAACATCTCCAAACAGCTCCAGTGGTACCCTTTGACCTTGACTTACATTACTGGGGACATCGGCCTATTCCAGCCATGATCACCAGGAAAGATGGAACACATGGGGGGTACCTCAAGGCCAATGACCCCGATGACATCATTGTACCTGTTAGTCAGAATTTATTCATTAAATATGTTTGATATATTATCATCAATTTCCAAACTTGCTTATAGAAAGGGACCTCTGAAAACCTTCTAACTCGTACAATCCCCTTTGGCGGTCGTTTTGAACCTGTATCTCGCGAGTGTGGAGCACCTCTGTCCACGGGAGATTTGTGTCGGCGTATGGACCGATATAAATGCCCTTTTCATGGTCGCATCATCGCTAGAGATGATTTGGGTGTTCCTCTTAACAATGAGGAAGGCGAAGCTGTTTATAAACAGAGAGAAATTGTTCAATCTATTCGTGAGCTATTCAATGTTATCCTATGTTGTTGTAAATGCAGATAGTCAGAATTATACTATTTAAATTATCGCATGTTAGTCTATAATTAAAAAATTCAAATTAAGCAATTTCATTATATTTTCTTTCCAGGTACAAGAAAAAAGAAGACTGTTAAACGGCGTTACCCAGGTCTAACTGATCTTAAACGTAGAACCAACACGGCTAGACGTCGACTTGTGAAAAAGGTTTTGAGCAAGTGAGTAACATAATTTTTTATAATTGGTACATAATGGTTTATTGTCCTAACTGTGCTATAATTTGTTATAATATAAGTAGTAGGAAATGTGGAGGTCCAACTCAACAAAGGATCATTTGTTCGAACAAAGACCCACCGTTAGTTGTTAAATTTATTCTTCATCTTTACATGTTAAATTTCTGCGCACCTTTACGAGTTAAATTATGACTATTCAGTATCATGGTATATAATGAGATGTATGAGTTGTTGATTTCATTCTCCTTTCTTACGAGTTCTGCTACGGTCGTCTCTCGCTCGGTCTATTCTCCCTCTACTGCATTGGCTACATTTACTTAAATTCCACGCTCCAGCCATTAATCCGTGCGACGTTCCAGCGATTATTCCCGCACATCAAGGTGGGTCCTCACCGCTGCGTTGAGTCTTAGGAGAAATCTCTCCACTCCACTCAACTCCATCTTCACTAATCCGAAGGTCCTTCATTAAATCATCAATCACCGGAACATTCAGAACATACAACTTTTCCTGAGTTGGAGTACCATTATAAACAGTTATTATATCCGTAAGGGCTTTTGAAAGCTTGTACATTGTCCCGGTGAACCAGTGTACTTTTCCTAATTCCTTATTAAATAATTCCTTGCGATGTTTTAGTAAATTTTCCACAAATGTTGTCTTTCCAGACATTAACGGTTCGGCAACAATCATACTGGCTTTATGCTTCATTTGCGTATCCAAATTATATCTAGATATTTTTGGAGAAAAACAATCTTCGTTAGTTTTGTTTATAAACAATAATAATAAACTTCTTTTTATAATATAATATTCACAATTATGCAATCGGACCGCAACAAAATCAATTGAGTAATGAACAGAAAGAGTCGGAAGATGAAATGGGGGAAGAAGGGAACCAAGACAAACTGACTGATAAAGATATGATAGCCAGGGAGAAGATTCAACGGTGGGCTATGAAGAGAAAAAAGAAAAATCTTAAGCGTGTGAGAAAAGTCTCCTGTTTCTCTAAATCGATCATAGTCAAGCACATATTGAAAGAGGTAACTGACGAAGAAATTGAGCAAAATTCGCTCGATAACTTGATAGGTGGCTATATCTCGATCGTTGCAATTCAGACTGACAACTAGCATCAATATTTAAAAAGTTTAAAAGGTGTCCACTGCAAACTCCAAGGTCTCAGTACTAAGGGAGATGGTCAATGTTTGAATTTCATGATCAAATTTGTGAAAATGTGGTTGAAATACCGGAAGATAGTTATCAGAGTCGGGAAAAAATGATGATGATCGAGTTCTTCGTGAGAATAGTGAAGTCCCTCGAGGGTTGATCGTTTTTTCCAAATCGTCCGTTTCCATAATGAGACAATTGGGGTAAGTTTTTGGCCCTTTAATTGGATGATGGCGAACTTGAACGTTTTTCAAGTTTAAGCTGGCGACTTTATCCGTATCACCATACTGTCCGATGAATATGCCACTGAGACGAAGTAAAAATTGATATCTTTCAGCACCCATATCATTTAACTTCTTCATTGGGTTGCCAGTTCAATTGAAGTTAGTCGCGGTGCTCTCAAATTTGGCCTAGTATATGTCGGCGTTCTCTGTGAAAGTTGTTCGCAAATTTGGTCTAGCTGCGAGGATCTCTCTCTCTCTCTCTAGAGGTTTTTGAGGTCCTAAAGCCTCCTTCGGGTTGGATAAAAATTCAGTCAATTTAATTAACACTTGAGACTCCACACATTCGATATTGCAGGTGAGACGATTTTGAGATTCATTCATTTCAGGATTGTAGGTATATCTGAGAACCTCATCCTTGATAGGGTCAGATTGGTAAAAACTGGACTCATTAAAAGCAGAGTTCAACGTCGGGTAAATTTAACGTCGACAAAGTGAAGAGACTTCCCTTAAAACTTAACGCATTGATAAGGACAAACCTTAATATCGGGGATTTGCGTTAGCAGTGTCGTGTAGACTATGGTATCAGAAATAGCGGCCATTGTAGTGGGGATAAAAATTTCCGAAATCAATGGTAAGAATGGTGGTTGACCGAAATGAGTAGTAGAGACGTCAAACTTAAAAATGAGAAAGAAAGAAAGTATTCCAAGTATTTTTACTAAACGAAATTTGGGCATAGCTCCTGGGTGACAATTATGATTTATACAAATTTTTGCAATAATTTTGCCTGAATTTAAAACTTCTAAAAATTTGGGCATGGCTCCTGGGCAATAATTCATTTTTAAATGACTGCGCAAAATATTACAAGTATTTTAAACTATAGAAAATTTTGGCGTGCTCCTGGGCCCTGATATGATTAATACATGAACTTTAAACTAATAAAAATTTGGGCGTGGCTCATGGGCCCTGATATGATTAATGCATGAACTTTAAACTAATAAAAATTTTGGCGTGGCTCCAGGGCGATAATTGGAATTAAACACATTTTTAAATAACTTTACAAAATATTACAAGTATTTTAAACTATCCGTCATAGCAGTTTTGTACAAACATCCTCAAATCTAACAAGGCTCAATGAGTTTACTGATTTATAGCTGACATGGTACTCTACAAAAAATCGTCTAAATGGTTTACGCTCTTACGCCCACCATCAATGTATTATGTTTCCATATCCACAGGCTCATCCCATACAATGCGACATCATAAATTAAAATTATTTAAAGTATATGTACGCATGGTGAGATTATATTAGAACTTTACATTGCTATACTGTGTTTCATTAGTCAACTAGTTAAACATTTTTAAAATATGTGCAATATATACTTCCAAATTTATCTAAAAATAGTTATAATTGTAATAAATTCAGCAAATTTGAAAAACAAAAAATTTCATATTTTGAATTTTTATTTTAAAATGTAGGAATTTTTTTCTCTTTATATTTCGAAATTATTTTTTGAAATTCGAATTCTCCATATGCAATATTTATTCATGACGTAATAAATAAATACAGCACTTACTGTGAATAGATGGGATGCTAGATAGGATGATAAAACAGAAAGATAAAAATTAAAATAGTATAGCGGTAAAATAATTTTGACAAATATAACAGAAGAAATGGGAGAGAGACTGTCAAGGAGATCTCGTAAGGAAGAAGAATGAAATCAACAACTCACACTCTTCCTTATATACCATGATACTCAATTCTCATTCGTCAGAATTTAACACGTAAAGGTGCGCGATAATTTAACATGTAAAGGTGGGGGGGGGGGGAGGCTTTGTTGAGTTAGACCTCTACCTTCCCTAATACTAATATATTATACATAATTTATTTGTTGTTAATTATTATTCTTTTTTTCAGAAAGTCTTTAATACGAGTATCCGATAATTTGGACGCTATTGAAGAACGCAAAAGAAATGAGAAGTTTTGTCATACCTTCACCCATGTGTTCAGACAATAGATTAAAATGGTCTCTTCTTTTTTATATATTATTTTGTATATAAAATCTTCAACAATTTTTTTGATATTCAGATTATAATTAATAAAATTTGTTCATATAAATATATATCGTTATCACTCTGTTTTTTAATGATTTAGGAAAAATATTAAAATGTCTCTTTTTAGTTCAATTCGGAATTTAAACGATTTAAGAAACAATTAACATGTCATTCACAAAATGACAACAGCCACCGTCTGCATCAACTTGCGATATGAGATATCATATGGCCATATTTTTGATGCCAGTATAGGTACAATATGACACCCGAATAAATATATATCAAACTTTGCCTAGGAAGATCAATAAGTTTAGAGGAAAAGTGCATTTTATAAATATTTCATTCTATAAGTGCTAATTGTCCGTAAAATTTTTGAATTCTATTCGATTTTTATTACTTAATGCTAACAAAAAATAACTTTTACCCAACTAGCCTATTTTTGTAAAGCTTTTCATGCTGCCGTTTTAATCGTTTCAATAATTAATTTTATTTATATATTTTTCTTTTGCTGAGAAGTTTGCTCCATTTGTAGTGCTGTGAATTGAAGTGCATCGCAAAGTGCAAATGAAGTGCCCCTCCAAAAAAAATATAATTTAGCTATTTAAAAATATTTCAAAAATTAATTGTTGCGATGATTTTTTATTTTATAGGAATAGACTACTTTTAATTGAATAGTAATATTTCACAATGTTACGTTTTTTAACAAATTATTCTGAATTTGGAATTATTAGCACATTTTATTAATATTAACAAATTTTATCCTTGTTAAATCGTTTAAAGTTCTAAAATATTCTAAAAATCTCGAAATTATTATTTTATTTTAATTTTACAGATTTTAACCAAATTTTAAACATATTTAACCAAATTTTGACATTTTAGCCAGTTGTAGATGTTCCTAAATATGGAAAATCAAACTATAAAGAAAATTATTAAAGCCGTTTATAAATCCCATAATAGATTACATAAATTTTATTTGTTTTTAATTTGCTTTTTAATATCTCATAATACAGTATTTTTCTTAGTATCGTACTGTCTACCGTCGTAATCGTTATTTATAGGAACTCAAAAGGGTTTGAAATTGATGAAAAATACTCTGTCTCGCAACCTATATAATAATGCCTTTATCGATCATCAGCAATTTTAACTGCTGTCGAAATTGCATCGCATGTTAGTTTTGAAATCGCATATTTGAGTCGGTCTAATAAATAATTTGGCAGCAGTCGTCAACTGCAGTGAACAGATTGAATTGTTCTATATAATAAATAACAGACGTGTGCAAAAAGTATATTCTTTTATAATTCCTTTTTTATGAAAGAATATTAATATACCGTATTATATGCCTCCCCTCTTAACCTAATATTTGCCACTCAAAGTAAGGGGGTGAGTCCGCGGAAAAGAAACAAAAAAAATTAACATACATTACTTGACAGAAATTGAATTTAATTATAGTAACCGAATAGATAGGTATACTACATATAAGGTGTAGGCAAAAATAATTGACAAACGTTTCAAAATAAACTAATATATATACCTACCTAATCAAATATATGTTTTTTGATATATAGGTAATTATATTGATTAATTATATAAGACATTGGATAGTATAGGTATGCCTAATGTTTTTAAGTGGTTAAATATAATATAGTAATACTTATAATATTTAATATTAGAAGAATTTGTATTGAGGGGGGGGGGGGGGGCTTATATACGGGGCACATTATATATATATAGTCAGCACATTTGATGCCTTTTTTGCGAATTTTCAGAAATATAATCAGAAACACACACACACTATAATATGACCAGAAACAGATTTGGCAAGCTTCCATTATTCGAGTGACACTTGTTCTTCGGCGAGTGAGTGGTTTGAAAATTGAAAAGAGTCTTCTCCAGCCGCCACCATAACATTTTTGATCGTGGTTGTCAGCGTATAATTTGTGCCCCAGTGGAGTGAGGATTTTTAGGTATGCGTTGGATGAGGCTGGATCTAAAAAATGCTCTTGAAGTGTCAGTGGTTGGTCGAAACAAACAATTTTTTTGTAAAGGCGAATGAAGCAACAACTTTCGTTATCGATAACAAACAATCGTTTTTGGTTCAACGTGATGATCCTCAAACCACCTTTGAATAATGTTGACATATCTTCGACATATTCTAAAATTTCAGTGTTGTCTGGAAGGACACGCAAAGTTATTTATGTTCCTTCCCCCATTTCAGCCTTCTTAACTCTTGTCCACCACGCAGACCAAATTTAACATATAACTATAAATAAATAACATAACGTGATATTTTTTTGGATTATCGTCACCAAAACTTCCATTTTCCCACAACATATTTTCAATTCCAAAGTTATTGGAGCAGCTCTATTTTTTACCAAAGGAAGTCCATTTTGGCAAGATTGTTTCATTGCTGCATCTGAAGATTGTCTTGCTCCAAGAAATACCTGCTCGTTCATGAGATCCCAATTTGTTTCTTTTCTTTCGTTTTTCAAATATCGCGCGATCCCAAAAATTATTAATCGAACAGATTCATTGGGATATTGTACCTAATTTCTCCAGCGCGCATATAACGATTCTTTTGGAATATTTTTAAATACTGATGACTTGCTTCAGAAAGGAGCAGTAACTCGTTTGACCCTGAATTTAATATATGCTCGTTTCCTTGTATTATATCCAATCGTCAAAAAGATTTTTCCCAATTGGCTTGATTCTCGGAGCCTGCTGCATTAAAAAAAAATGTTGATCTATATACTTCGGCACTATATATAATTGTCATTGGAGGTGCATGACGTTTGTTGACGTTATATATATATATGTAATTGATGTTGTTTTATTGATGTAATTGGAACCAATAAGAGATGTGTTAGGATTTTCTTCTGGTTCTTGCATAAAGTTATGGAAAAAGTTGTCAAAGTCATCAGATTTGATATTATCAATTAAAGACATGAGGAAAACAAAAAAATATAGAACCAAAGAATTTAGTGAAAATTTATTAAATTGTTCAAATAATAAATTTAACATTCAATAAATTTAAATTCTCCTATATTTCAAATCTAATTGTTTTACCTTTATTTCAGTTAAACTAGTTTTTTTTAACTATGCAAATTAAGAAATTGACTCAATAAAAAAGGAATAAAACTGTTATAAAAGGATGCAATATCTATAATTTTATTGGAAATATCTGTGTGTCAAATATTGTTAAATACCTCAGCCTTCCAGTTCTGTATATTTTTAACAATATTTGACACCTCTGTAATTCCAAAAAAATTATGATAATTGCATCCTATAATAACCTTTACTTATATATACACTGCGTCTACACTGCAGTATATAATGAAAAGATTGTTTATAAAAATAGTCTGATATCTGCGCCAAACCTGGTTCAAAAATATATTATATAAAAAACCTCTTTACTATACAACTCTACAAGGAGTAATTGGAACAATTGGAACCTTTTGAATTGGAACAATATGGAACAGATGGTCGAAAGTCTTCGCGTGGTCCTAAAACTGCTCAAGCCAAATATAATAATAAAGGAATTTATGATACTTGGGATAATTCTAGGTTATGTGGATATGCCTCTTATACAAAGGCTATAACGGAATATATAAATTAAGACTTTCGCTGTATATTAAAATATATAGACAGTTCCACTTAAATTTTATACAATATATAATAATAAAGAATTTTTCTCCCAAATAGTCGAATTACACACGAAAGATACATGGAAGTAGCAGATGTGACGTTACCCCTCAATGACCATAGAGAATATCTAGGCATCTTCAGATCATACAAAGCTCTGCAATGCGTCACGGGCTTTAAGATGTCAGAGAGGAGAGAGAGTTGTTAATTTCTCTTTGGGCATCTGTATATAAATATTTACAAATATTTTCTTCCAGAAACTTGCTGTGTCCAAAGAATTATAAATGATCCCTGAACATCTGGACGGTGAATATGGTTTGTTAACCATCTCGACATAACCATCCCAAAGAAAGCCAATTTTCCTAGTTTTAAGAGGTTTGCGGAAAAGTGAACTCAAAATTATTTTCGAAATTATTAAACTCAAATACACAGTTGGATAAATAATCAGTCACTTGACTCCAGCTGGGGTTGACTTTAAGAATAATTCGACTTGTAATTCTATGTCCACGTGTGAGAATTTGGAGATCATTGATCTTTAATTAATCAAGAAGAACACTATCACGGTTGCAAGTAGCATTATACTTTCATTCATAATGGAAATTTAAATTGTTTTAAAACACACAAGTATATATTATATATGAAATATATACTGCACATATGTCAGTCATAAATAAAACATAAATGCATGCGTTACCCCTATACATTCGAGATTGTAAAATTCTATAAGTTTTGACAAAAATGTTATATTTTGAAATTAACAAAAATAATAATATATAATATATACTATATACTTACTATTTAATATTTAATTTGGGGGGAGGGGGCTTAGCGGCACGTGCCCCCCCCCCCCCCCCAAGAAGGAATACGCCCTTTCTATTATATAGTGTAGTATATATTATAGTGCTATGACATATTAATTAGATATTATGATTATTTCGTATCATATATACATATTAATATAATTTTAAAAAAATGTAGATAGCTCAAATTATAAAATTTTCGTAAGAGCAAACACCCCTTTTGCCATTAATTTTTGGCTAATATTATATATTATATAGGTATAATATATGCATGACATTTTTATTTATTTATTATTAAATATTTATTATTATTATTAAATTTTATTATTTTATGTGATAAAACTACATGTCAAATAATTTAAACTTTTCAATTCAACAATCTAAATATATATACATATATATATACAAAATGTATTAAATTATATCTTCAGTTAAAATAAAGGAGCAAACACTTCCGTTTGATGTATGTATATATTTATATATAGTGCAGGGTAACACTTTGTCTTACATCTGCATTTCAGTTGATTTCAATGAATAAAATGCATCATCACATTTATAATATGTATTTATTATTGCCGCACACCAACAAGTCAAATCACGAGTCAAGTGAGGAGATTGTGTGTTGAATTCACACCCAGTCACGTGTGCTGTCACGTGTGGGGGTGTGTGGACCATTAAGAACAAGAAAATATTTGTTTAAAGTGAATGTCCTTTACTCATTTAAATTAAATATAAAAAATTCGACTTTGGATAATTAATTTTTTTTCATTTAAATATATTTATATTATGTATTATTGTATATTGATTTATATTTATAATTATGTTATTAATATACCTATAATGTGATTATATTTATTGCGTAATTAATAAATTATTTTGTATAAATGGCTGCATTTTCTATTATATCTAAAAATTTGCAATTTTATTTCGTAATTTTTTCTTTCATCGCATGATGACCGAAATGATCATTAAAGCTCGGATATTAAAAAAATATATATATATTTAATTCAATTGAATTGATTTGCGATTTGTTCTCTTTATTATAGGTAATATATAAAAGTTATTATATTTTATAATTCAAAAATGTGATCTTGATATTATTGTTATTTGTTTTATTGAAAATGTGTGATCTTGATAATAAAATTAAATTAAAGAAAAAAATGAATTAAAAAATTTAAAAAAAAATTGTATTTTGATTATTTTTAATATCCAATGTAGTATATATATAATGTATAGATATTAAAATGAATTTAAAGAATATACAAAAATATCCCAACCATCATGAATATTAGGCTCTTAATTAAGATTTTAAATTACACAACAAAAAAACATTACAAAAATAATATTATATACTTTATTTCATATAATCCCGCAGTGTCAATTACACACCCATTAAGGGTATATTTAGATGTATAATAAATATAACACTCTCTGATATATATATTAATAATATATGAATTCCTGTAAAGATTACGTATATATAATATATATATAGTACAAATATTCAATGAAAAGCATAGACATATCGCACATTAACACCAGAAAAATACACCTGTTCACATTGTTTGATTAAAAAATAAAATAAAACACAGCATCATATAAAAGTGTAAAAAATCAAATAAAAATACAAAATCACACGATTACAATCTCGTAATAAAAATTAAACTAAAATAAAAAGTAAATGCGTATATATTAACTAAAAAAGACCCGCAAAATTATCTTCTCAATTTAAAAGTAACTAGTTTACACTGTCATGGTGTCCTATGTGGGAGAGTCCGGAGGAGATCCAGCTGATTGATCATGAAAACTGTGTTCAGGGGAGCCTGAGGAGTCGAAAAAGTTGGTCCCGTTAGAAGAAATTGTGGAGTTGGAGCTGAGGACACTATCCAGATGTTGTATGTACCAAATGGCCTTGTTAAGTGTCGAGATTTTGCTCAAACGTTCACCTTCCTCCTTAGGAACAACTTCTCGAAGCTGATCGAAGCCAAGGTTCAGCAGTTTCACCCGATTTCGTTCACGTTCATTTCGTCGGACCACGTTGGAAGGCAGCGATCCCTCCGGATCTGATGACGAAGAACCTAATGTCTTTGGAGTGATGGCCGGATCTGACATAGATGACGACTGTGATGCTAACGAGAACATAAGAGAACGTGATATCGGGGTTGAGTGTTGAATATTCACCGATAGGGACCCAAAGGGATGGCCACCGGGAATCATTGGTGGTGGTGTCACAACTCTAGTCATAGGACCTGGAGCTACCATCCCCGAACTCCGGGTCAGATCAATAACACAGCGTGAAGGTGAAATGTTCTCCTTCCTCAGCGACTGATCCACAACCTTGCTGTCATCACGTCGATATCGTTTTCTTGGGTTGCCAATAGTCGTTGACTGCATACTGATTGATTTGGTTGGAGGTTTTTGCAATAAATGTCAGTTGAAAGTGTTGAGTGAGAGTCTGTAAAAGTGAACTCGTACGTGGCACGTGCAAGAAACCGAAGAAGTGACAGCGTCAATTGTTTTATATAGTGAAGCTGACTTTCTCTCAGATTCCTCTTTGGCCTCTTCTGATTGGATGTTCCAACACTTTTGCGACAGTTGGTCACACTTGTGATTCCGGGAGTTCTTTCTGCTCTCGCCGTTCAGGGTGCCTCAGGGACATATTGAACGAAAACAAAGGATTGTTGGTCTGATTATTCAACCGTTGGACCATCAATCTCCAGGAATTCCAATTAAATTCATTCTCTTATTCTCGGCTTTGCATTCGACAGTTGGATAGCTTTGTAGAAAATTTAATAACTTAGATCCTAGGCCAACTGTTCCCAAATGCGCATCTGCTTGGTGAATATACACAACTTTTGGTTGAGGGTGGTATAGCTGGATCATTTTTATCATAAATAAATGCACACCTCAAATAGCGTTAAGTTTACTCCTTATAAATATTATTCAGACTGGAATCTATAAAATACGAAATAAAATATATTATTCACATTGGTAAGAAGTTTTCTCTGAGCAAACATCCTATATATTCACAATTCTAACTCAAATTGCATTCAGTCAACAAAGATTTTCATGTTCTTTCCCTTCACAACCAGCTGACTATCGAATCTTTCTTTCGCACGTTGAATAGTATTCAGGCACTTCAAACAAATTTACCGAATTATCTCCGCATTTATGATATGCACATCTCAATTTCTAAAATTCTCCTGTTTATTCAATCAATATTGGAAATAAAATGGGACTATAGTTTATTGTCTAAAAGTCAGACATGACTCTATCGTGAGTTTACTGTGTATTAAAAATAGGAACATCGTGCATATAATGGATAGTTTATTTACTCAGGAAGTATACCGACAGGAAGTATATTGACAGATGGTCTATGAAAAAGTTTTCTTGATTGTCGAGTTAAATGCGCCAAGATCACTCAAAAGTGTATATGGACGCATTATTATATTGTTCACAAAAGGGCAGATTTTGTCTGGATAATAGAATTGCTATTGGTTATATCGTGCACACTGATCATATCACTGCCCTCTTGAAATGAAAAACTGATTATTTAAATTATGCTTATTCAATATTAAATTCAAATACTTTTTTTTAAAATTTCTTATAAATTTCCATATTTTTTATAATTACGCACTAAACTATGTTTAATATGTTTAAATACCCTATATATATTTGATATGATAAAATTTATCAGAAGATATTCAGAATTGATCATTTTATCAATATTATAGATATAAAGACAGTGTTAGGATTATTATAGTGTATAAATCAATAGATATATAAAGACTTGATTTTTTGGGGCATAATTTACCATCAAAATACAATCTTAGTTAATATATATAATATTTTTTAAATATATGTAAAAGTGGACAAAATGGACTATAGGTAATATTTGAATTAAATTTCGTTATCGGACTCTTCTATGTGTAATGTAAATTTAAAAGCCCCCCTTATATAATATATGAATAAATCCTTCAACAGATATATATAATATATTATAGGGGTCGACAACAAATTTTCGCCGAAATTTTAAATATATATATGTATAATAATCATAGAAAATTAAATATATATATAATAAGAAAATATTAATACAATTCCCATTAGGTATAGTTTATATATATAGAAGATAATAAATATTATTAAAACAAAAATTTGTTTGACGATCCCTATATATAATATATAAAAACACAAGAAGTTATCAAATATTGTTTTTATTAAAACAATTAATATGTTTGCAGCTGCAGCTAACCTGACGTAATAATTATGAACATACCTATAATATATATTTATAATTATATATATAATTATATTTATATACTATATATAATATATTTTAGAAAATTTAATAAGAAATAAATATAAAAATATAGGTAGTTTGTTATATATTTATTTTTGATTGAAATTATAGACTTGGACAAAGTATAACCAAATGTTCATATAAATTAATTTCTTTTAACGAACAATAAAAGAAAATTAAAACCAATAAAAATGAAATTATTATTTGATCACGTGGAAATAAAATAGCCACCACTTGAAGGTTATTGTCAGAAATTTAGCCGAAGGCAGGTAACACAACTAAAATTATTTAAAAGACAAAAATTGCAGCAGCTGGATTTAGAAAACAGAAGCCTGCTTATAAAATATATTAAGGAGCTTCCAAGATTTGTTTTCAATCTATGACAGATGTGTCTAATATTATATTAAACTTGAGAGGACAAAGGGCAATATTTTGTGGGGGGAATTTATGAATCTTTCCTTATATTATATTAGGGGATAAATACATTATACATTAATTAATATACAGACATTCATGACCACATATTATATGGTTATATTTAAGACTTTTCTAAAAATAATTATCTCACGTTAAACTTTACACATTATAGATTGAAACAATAAAAATTTCAAGACCAATTCTTCTATTGGTAAATGATATATGGGATAATTATTAAACTGTGTCCTCATGCATGATCTTCGACCAGTACTCACAAAGTTTAACATTTCTTGAAAATCTAAATTTACCTATATATTATACAGTTTGCAAAATAATTATGTAGTTTTTCTTTAACTTGATGGACTGAATTGTTTTTGTCTTTTGTTATAGTTTATGGATTATACTAAATACATAAATACGCCACTGAAAATAGATATTTTGCATGATTTGTAATTAATTATATAAATATATTAAAGTCTAATATATTCATATGTCCCCAGCCTTACTATATATATATTTATATACTAATATAGAGTTCATCCTGTATTGTAATTTTAGTTGACATCATGGACACTAGACCGTGAATGAGAGGCGTGTCTATATATATATAGGATATTTATAGAACCACGCTGGTGTCATTCAACATATATAACCAAACAAAATAGATTAATTATATAAGATCACATATATTATATAACCACCATCACGTAAACGCGTGCCACACAGTCGCACTTATATAATATTTCTCAAATGAGTTGTAATCAAAAACATCGATAAGCTTATGAAATATGGTCAATATATATAATTTGAACATAATATATTCTATAGAAAGAGAGAGAGGGAGAGATTAGGTATTTATATATATATAGTATTCCCTGAAGCCGATGGTGTGGTCAGAGAATTTTGTTAATTAGTACCCGCATATGATCATTGTATCTAGAACACGCAATAATATAATAATTCTACTGCAAAAATGGTAAAATAAAATGTGGGGGGAATTTGTCAATATTTTACAATGTGAATAATTATATATAAAAATAAAAATATTTTATATAAGTTATCTCTATATATGGCTTGATATAATGAGCACGCATTAACGGAATATAATAAACATAAATATATATATATAGACATCCATTCGGTTAACGTAATTATAAAATAGTATACAATTATTTATGTTCCCAGTGACCTGCAGCGGGGTGTTTTCGACATAAGAGTTTATATACATATATATTAACGAGTCCAAAGGCCGATTTAGAAATAAATCAGAAGTGCTGAAACAATTTTGCATGGTCATGCGAGTATACTCATATATATATATACATTATTTATTTTATTTATATATTATTTTTTTCAGTATGATTTGAGTTTTGAGCAGCGTAAAACAAGGATATAACTTAATATATTCAGTGAAATACAAATTTAGAAATTTTCTAAACAAATTTTGTTAAATCCAATCACACAAATTTTAATTATATATACGAAATTTATTAATGTATAAATTTTATATTATCACTTTTTGCGATATAATATAAACACGGGGAAGTTTTTATACATCACATTTAAATTTGGCGATAATAAGAAAAAAATATGTATTGAATAATGATTTTCATTCAACTGAACAATCAACATATTATAATAACATATACTATATATTGAAGTAACAATAACACAAAAATAGCGACAACTTTTCTGTTAAAAACATGCTGCTCATATATATATACTCAAACGTATAAAAGGTAATTGTGTTGTTTCACCGTTTCACTTGATTTGATGGGGTGTCTTCTATATAATACTCCTCATAATACGCACTTATACATTTCAAAATTGCAAAATATTCTTCCAATATACCGAATCCAAAGCGATATCATCGATTTTTTGTCTTTCTTTGTCAGAAATTGTTGTAAAATTGTTAATGCATACTTTTACGACATTTTGATCTTAGATAATATTATCCAAATTTCCTAATTCCCAAAGCAACAAAGTTAAAAGAGCAGTGGGCAATTACATTTTTCCGAGTTTGTCGGCAAGATTGGAGAGTGAGATGAGAAAGTGTTAAGGTGCAGCAGGAATCGAGGAATTTACACCATCTGATTTAAATTTCTGTCTTAATTTCTTTTATGTCGAAATCAGAGAGATAAACGGGGAATATTATCCACCACAAACTTCAAAAGAAATAGCATTTCTTTAATAACTCTCTACAATGGTAAAGTCAGTTTTTACTAATGAAGTTTTCACGGAATCTTAAGAAAATGTTAAATGCACAGATGAAGAAATTGGCGGCAATGGATTTGTGAAACCAACAAAACGCGCGGCAACAATTTCCGAAACAATGGAAAAAGAATTGTGGAAAAAGAATATTTTGGACGCTCAAATTTTGTTAATACAAGTTTGTCAACGAATAATCCACAGTCTATATAAACTAACACTGAGCCTATATATATCATTTTCAAAAGTATTTTGTCTATATTTTTAAGAAAAGATAGTAAAACCATTTTTCTTCTTCAATAATTAATAAAAATAAAATATATTCAATATAATTTATAAATATATTGTACAGAAAATTCTGTGAATTGTACAAAATAACTGCACCGATGTTAATCTATGGTTATAATAACATTACTGTGAAGAACTGGTGCTCACTCGGACGACAATTTATTGCACAATTTACCTTATCGTGCACACTCTCGGTAGATATAATTACAATATAAATTATCACGAAAAGGCTTAATGATGAGTGGGTGGAGGTAACTGGACCTCGTTATAGGAAACAAACATTCAAATTTAACTAATATATAAATTAATAATCAAAAGTTATAGAAAATCTTATAGAAAATATTTATTTTTTTTCGAGTTATTTGTAAAAATTTACTGATTGTTCACTGATTATTCAATGGGGTGATGTAATCACACAATTACAAGGTAAATTATACGTAATTAACAACATTCTTCGAATTTCCCATTATAACTATTTTTTTATATTTTTTTTATATCTTGTTAATATGTGCTCTGTCGGTGATTTTCATATAGCTTTATTGATTGTTTTCCTTTCAATTGTTTCTCATTGGAGCCTGCATGGTTATTTCATAATATGTCTTTCAGTTATTACATAATGCTTTAGTGATTAATGGTTTAGTCACTTTGTTTTTTTCTAACTGTATAGGTGTATTCCTTGATAAAGAGTTAATCGAAAATTTGGAATATTATAAATTTTACTTTTCAGCTATTGT
>JAUZNC010056861.1:0-13698 GCA_034780395.1 Vannuccia rotundouncinata | reverse complement strand
TTTGTTATTGTTAACAAGATATTTTTCTACAGGTATGACAAATATTGACTTCTCAATGCAGTCCTTTATATGAGAGCCTAATATCTTTTACTAGCTGTTGCGAAAATGTGTCACTTCACATTTTCAATGAAAAAATATTAAAAATATAATATATTCTTTCAATTTGTTATGTAATGTGTAATTATTGTTAATTAACATGTTTGCTCAGTACCAGAAAGAAAAAAGAAGAAAAATATTGCATAAACTTGAAATAAATGACAATTAAAAAATATTTTGCTTTTTGTCCCATGTTATCCTGGATGTCCCAAGTAACCCCGGTTGACAGGTTCTAAATATTTGCAGTACAATTGTCATGGAATGCAGGCTGGTAGTTGGGTTCTGCAAGTGGGCTACATTAATTAAGTAACACATTTAAAATCATAACTAAATTCAGGATTGTTTTCAATGATCTATTTCCAAAATCTTAGATGTATAGAGCTCAAGTGCAATTGCCATAGAATAACAAATTACTCCATTTATTCATCTCAATAAATATTTCATAATGTGCAAAATACAGTTTTTTTGCCCATTAAAAAATAATACTTAGGAAATATTATAGTTTCAAATTACAGAGTTAGTCATTGTATTCAATAAATGTTGAATGTCTTTCAAAGTCAAAATATTTTATAATTATAAAATAAACAATTCAAATAGAAAAGGCTATAATGTGGAGTCCACAATCAACTAGATTATTGAAGTACTATGACAAAAATATACTAGCTGCTATAAGTTATATAATCTTTAAAAGAATCAATAAAAATTGCAAATTTTCTAACAAATGCACAACCAATGAACAAAACATAATTAAAATAAAAAATTAATTGAACAATGGTTATTCAATATAAACTATATTACATTCATCTATAGTAAACAAATATTTAAAAACTTACTATGATCTTTTTCTTGAAGCATCATATTTGCTATTTGTAGGCTGTATTACTCTTAAAAGGGTTTTTTTAATATCCAATTTTATTAAAAAGAATAAAAATAATATTTAATTTAAGCCGGAAAACAAAAGAGAATTTTGTAATATTTAAACAATTATAAATTTTTTTATTTTTATTTATAAAATGTTTTGCCACACTCGATTTGTCGAAAAATGTTATTAATACATTTTTCCGCCTTATCCAACATTATTCATTTTTTTACTAAATCGTTTTCAATATAAATTTTTAAAAACTATTTTAAAATATATGATATTACTTAGGGATTAACTTGAGTCTGATGTTTTATATTAATTCATTCGGAGAGCGTTGCGTAGTTGGACATGGCTCGACCGACCTGGCATCTCCACTGACATCTTTCTAAAGCAGGCCTCCATGTTTCTTGGTCATGCATGTTAAGGTTGTGTTGCTGAAGATCTCTCTTGGCTTGGATTTACCAAGTGAGCCTTGGAGCTCCTCGTGGCATTTTATTTCCAGCTTGGCTGCGTTGGTGAGAGTCTTCCTTATGGGTGTGTTTGCTTTTTGTCTCAGAATGTGACCCAGAAAGTTGAACAGTCTTTTTTTATCGTCTTGCTCCAATCTTCATATTCAAACATACTTTTCAGGTCTGCATTGGTGATAATTTCTGGACATTTGACCCCTGCTATTGACCTAAGGAGTTGTCGTTGGCTTCTATCTATTTCGTGTTCTATTTTTCTAGTCATAGTCCATGTTTCGCAGTTGTATAAAGGCATGTGGAAATTTTAAAAGCCTCAAAAACATGTTTCTTTTTTCTTATGGCATTCAGGGCTACCTAGTGACTTTCAGTTTTTAATGTCTTTTTGTGTGTTCATATAGGTTTCTAGATATTGCAACTTTTTCCAAGTTTCCTTTTTCTATTAGCATGACAATTTTTCTGTTTTAGTTAGGTTTACTTCTCTATAAGTTCTAATGAAACAATTTTGTAGATTTCTTCTAGGTCTTCTGATGTATTGGAAACCCAAGTCGTGTTATCAGCATACTGCATTTCAATTACTTCTGAGGTGGGTGGTCGAGGGTAGGTATGGTCTTTGAGGTATGTGGGTGGTCTTATGGAGATGTTTTCTTTTGTTTTGAGGGCTTTGTCCAGGTAGATAATAAAAAGGATTGGACTGAGGCAATCCGCTTGGGGCACTCCTTTGTTGGTTTGAAAAGTGTTGCCATATTTGTTTTTAATTTTTACTTTGATATAGTGACTTCATTGATAAGAATTGAGATGAGGTGAATTTCGTCAGGATTGAGGATGTCTTCAAGTATTTTTAGGAGAATTTCTTTGTCTACATTGTCAAAAGCTTTGCTCATGTCCATAGTAAGAGAATGCGGGTATTATCTATTACGATTTGCAGGCCATCACATGTTCAGTAGTGCCTCTTCCTGGTTAGTAGGCAGCTTGTGATGATGGTAGGGTGTTGCTGATTCCTTCGTTAATCTAATTTACCGATGGTATTATAAAATCCAGATTTTAAAGTTTAAATATTTATGAATTATAGAAATCAATTACGTTCAAATACTCGGATATATGTTAAAACCAAACATTAAAAATATTTCTACTGTTACCTATTACCTACTGTAAAACTTGATTGCTAGTAAAAATCACTTATATATTATTACATAAGCCAATGGCTAGTATACGACTTTTCGTATTTTATTAATGATAGATATCATAGAATAGAAAATTTGTACGGACAGTCTTTTAGATTTAAAAGGATACAGAATATAAGGTATCAAAAAATACTAATTTCAATATATTTTGAATTTTTTCAATCAACAGGCCTGAATAAAGTTTTAAAAAAAATCAAAAATTAATACCAATTTTAATGGATATGTGTAGAAGAAAAATACAATTCAATAATACCTGTAAAATGATATTTAAACGTAATGCAGGTTCACATTGGGTATGTATTTTGTTTATTATACTTAACACCCTATGCATAATGCGGAAAGCAATTCATTACATCTGTTGATCAGATTTTGGGGATCATGGGAAATTGTATTTTTTGTATGTTACTAAATAAGTTTTTAAAATATGCCTTATATAAATAAAAATTCTATATCTGGAAACTATTGAGAGAGAAAAGATTTTTAGAAATAAAAGAAGATATCATGATTGACTGTAGTTATAAATTATTGACCGCTAATTTGACATCGTAAATTAAGATATTGGTCAGGCGTTTAGGATTAGAATTTTAGGATTAGAATTTTTTGAAAAATAGTTTTATAAATAGTTTATAGTAATTTTTAACAAATCACAAAGTGTAAACGTAAATATAAAATAGTCCCCCAAAAAGATAGAATGTGTCATTTATGTCTCCTCTTTGAGGGTTCGCCTGTCACATTATTTCTTCTCGTTCAAGATGTCTTAGAAAAGTATTAGTAAGAAATTGTGATCAAAACAGTATAAATTCAAGATGTTCTGGGACTAATTTACATGCGTTATCCCCATTTTTATTAAAAATATATATTTAGACTTGATTTAATAATAGTGACACAATTTAGAGTTTAATGACAAAAAATTGCATTTTGAAATGATCTCATTATCATTATGTAACCACTATTTTGACAATCTAATTATCATTATGAAACCACTATTTTGACAATCTAATTATCATTATGTAACCACTATTTTGACAATCTAATTATCATTATGTAACCACTATTTTTACAGTCTCATTATCATTCTGAAACCACTATTTTTACAATCTAATTATCATTATGTAACCACTATTTTGACAATCTAATTATCATTATGTAACCACTATATTTACAACCTCATTATCATTATGAAACCACTATTTTGACAATCTAATTATCATTACGAAACCACTATTTTGACAATCTCATTATCATTATGTAACCACTCTTTTTACAGTCTCGTTATCATTATGAAACCACTATTTTGACAATCTCATTATCATTCTGAAACAACTATTTTGACAATCTCATTATCATTCTAAAACCACTATTTTTACAGTCTCATTATCATTCTGAAACCACTATTTTTACAGTCTCATTATCATTATGAAACCACTATTTTGACAATCTCATTATCATTCTAAAACCACTATTTTTACAGTCTCATTATCATTCTGAAACCACTCTTTTTACAGTCTCATTATCATTCTGAAACAACTATTTTTACAGTCTCATTATCATTATGAAACCACTATTTTGACAATCTTATTATCATTCTAAAACCACTATTTTTACAGTCTCATTATCATTCTGAAACCACTTTTTTTACAGTCTCATTATCATTATGAAACCACTATTTTGACAATCTCATTATCATTATGAAACCACTATATTTACAACCTCATTATCATTATGAAACCACTATTTTGACAATCTAATTATCATTATGTAATCACTATTTTGACAATCTCATTATCATTCTGAAACCACTATTTTTACAGTCTCATTATCATTATGAAACCACTATATTTACAACCTCATTATCACTATGAAACCATTATTTTGACAATCTCATTAACTTTCTGAAACCACTAGTATTTTGACAATCTCATTATTATTCTGAAACAACTATTTTTACCGTCTCATTATCATTATGAAAACACTATTTTGACAATCTCATTATCATTATGAAACCACTATTTTTACCGTCTCATTATCATTATGAAAACACTATTTTGACAATCTCCATGGTTATAAGAAGTTGGAATAGCGAACCTTTTATAGGTAAGTGATCGGGAGGTTTTAAGTGATAGAAAGGTAAATGATTGGAATATTTTAAACGATAGGAATGTTTTGCGTGATAGCGAAGTAAGTGATATTGGTTAGACAAGTATTAAGTAGTTTTAAGTGATAAATAGGCAAAAGATAGGGAGGTAAGTGATAGGGAGGTAAGTGATAGGGAGGTAATTTAATTTAATTTACTTTAATTTACTTAATCGAACAAAGTCCCTTCCGTCTATGGTGGTCTTTTAATTGTAAACATGGAAATATTTCGATTGTATAGAGTTGTGTATTTCAAAACGACCGCTATATCTTAAACCTCCCATTGTGGATTTAAAGAAAATTAAGAAAGAGAATGTTAATCAACTTATTCAATTTAATCAACTTAATCAAACGACAATTTCCTTCCGTTATGGAGTGCAACTATTTTATATAAAATGACAAGAGAGAAAATAAACGTTGACGTTTGTTTACTGAAAGCGACTGAAAAATTGAACATTTTTTTGACCGTCGTTTGTCTTCACTGTAAAATTGGTCTATGTTGATTTTTAGTTAAATTAAAGAATTCTAATTCAAACAATGTAGCTTTTTAAATAATTGAATATGGAACTATACATATTTTATAAATTTAAATTGTTTTATGTGATGAAACAGAGATCAAAATATGATTCTAAAAATGTGACACTCTAGTGTTTTGTATTGATCTACTCATTTGTTATACAATTTTTTCATAATAACATGAATGTATAATCATTGAATAATTTTAATTAAATTTTAACGATCCAAAAGTTATAGTTAGCTGTTGTGATGAATTATATTTTGAAGAGGGGACAATTTTAGGGTACACATTCCACTTATTTTATAATGTGCTAACACTGATAATCTGATAAAAATCATTAATATAGTCGTTTAGTAACCATTAATTACTTCCTTAACGATGGCAGTATATTCTTAAAAAAAGATTCCGAAGTTCTATTGTGTTATTTGTGGATATTTAAGTTTTGTCAAAATGTTTCACTGTGGTATATAAACAATGAAAATATATATTTTATTCACTCGTTATGCGATATTTTCGACAATAAATAATTTAAAATTAAATTATATTTAATGAAACTTTTAATGACACCTTGTTTAATTTCAAATCCAATCGAAGATTGTTATTTTGATAAAAGGAAATTTATTATTGATTTAATAAAAACCCACGGGAAATGTATTATCGATTTAATAAAAAATCCACAGGAAATGTAATATCGATTTAATAAAAAATCCACAGGAAATGTAATATCGATTTAATAAAAAATCCACAGGAAATGTAATATCGATTTAATAAATACCCACGGGAAAGTTAATAATGATTAATTCAAATTTCAGTAAATTGGTAAACATGTATTACACAACATAAATCCAACAATAAATAGTGACAAATAGAATTCATATTGGTTCAAACATATAAATTTACAGAAATATTTTGACAGATTTATCACTGTGTTGTGTATCACTATTATAGAAAGCATCGTTTCCATTGTTTGATCAGAGTTTGAAGTTGTCCAAATTTCCTTATGTTCTTATTGTTGATGGCTATTATTCGTATTATTTCTTGAAATAACTCTGATTCGTCATATTCCATTACTCTTTCGCTTTGATGACATGTAGCTTTTTGACAATAGAGAAGTTATTGGTGGTACTCACTAACCGTGTAATTTGATTTATATTCTGGTCATCGTCCTTGTTCTTTAAGAGTGTTCTTGCCGATAAGTGAATCGGTGACAGGGGACTCGTTTTATCAAGGGAGAGAGGAATATTGCATGGATTCTTAATTTCTACCAATCGTTGAAGGTCTTCATTACCCATTTTGAAAGATTTATAGTTGATGGTTGCAATCTTTGAGCTACTCTTTCGTTTAATTCTTGTTCAGATAGAGGATGCTGTGCCGAGACATGCTAGCTTTATCGTCTAAATTAATGGGAAATCAATCAAATCCGTTATATCTAAATCAACATTTGGTATATCTAAACCAACATCAATCAGGATAAATCATGAAAAATGTAAAATAGTTAATTTTTTTAGAAATAATCGAATTGAAATAAAAAGTTGCATTAAATAAGTTAATGTATCACAAAACTTTATTTAACGATTTAAGTTAATTACCCTCATTTAAATCGTTAAATGTAGTTACGTCATACATTAACCAAAACTAAACTTACCGAATAAAAATAAAATAAAATAAATTGATTAAATAAATTAAATTAAATTAAATTGTTGTGAAATTGTTCCAACTAAATCGATAGTTGAGAGTATTTTTATTCTGCGCAAACACTCAAAACTTGAAAGAGTAAATTTACAACAAAAGGTGAGTAAGAGGTTTTATCTTTCGAAGAGAAGATTAAATTTTTCAAAATTTACCAGATGCATTATTTACACCTGTATTTTGTTTTATTTTATTTCATTTTTTTTTATTGTATCTTTAATAATTTATTTTTCTATTAAAGCGAGTAAAATGCCCCACTCACTTTTATTGCAAATTTACTCTTTCAAGTAATCTGAGTAAAATCCATTACAACTACTCCCGCCCTATAAAATATTTTCAAAATTTTCCGTCAGAATGTTTATTAATGTTTAGTAAATTTACTAATAAGAATTTGTGGATAAAAACAAACACAATTGTCATTTGCGGAAAGGTCACGTGATCGAGGTATTCCCACTTTGATTAAATGAAAATTATATAAAATAAACGCCACAAAAACTGAACTCTGTTTTTTAGTCTGGTTGCAGTGAGTTTTTAAAAGGGGGCACTGGTAATGGGCAGGAGGGGAGGGGTGGGGGGGGGGGTGAAAGAGTAAGTATGAGTATGAGTGGGAGGAACTTTTTAATCAGTTTTATAGATGTGTGATATATCTTGACAATATTTCAATCTATTTAATATATACAAGCGAAAACAAAAGGAATCCAAAATGTTATATTATTGTATCACAGCATGTCGTCCATCAATGGCATAATTGGCGCTTTGTTGTTAGTGTCATTATCATCATATTTATCATCGCGATCTACGACGCGGATATTTGGTGGAGTTTCAACTCCAGATTCCACGGAATCCTGTGGCAACACTAAATGAACCTTCTTACGAACGCCTTCTCGAGGCGTACTGATATAACTGTTCTTGTCCACACAATAGCTTGGCTGCCCCACCCAATATCCACCCCTAAAGCGATATCTGGGTTGTTCGGAAGGGGACGGCGAAGGCGAAGGCGGTTGGATTATCGAGTTCTTGTTGACGGCAGCTGGAGTAAGTGGGGGAGAGGCGAAGCTATCTTGAACGAGCTCAAAACCCGCGCTGGAAGGATCCTCTGGTTTGGTGTCCGCCTTGATATGCTCCGAGACGATCACCCCAGATCGGAACAATTGCAGTAGGATGACTAGCGTGTTTTTAGAAGTAAAAAAATAATTGGAATAACTGATAACGCTGTAGCGGAAGATAAGTGTCATTCGTAGAGTGAAAAAAGGAACGTCTTGAAGCATCAGTGAAGTGCAGATAGCCCACAGTTCCGTCTCACAAAATATGCAGTTATGTTTATTCTTATGCACATGTGTTGCTGTGAAACCAGATCGAATTTTTCGGGCCTTTGTCGCTGTTTTAGTCAGCGAAAACTGGAGGAGACTGGCTTGCCAAAGGGTCAGAATAATTAATGTGAGAACGCCGTTTTGTCGTACGATTGGCTCCTTGAAGGCTTCAAACAGTTCGAGAATGTCGGCTGCCATTCCGATGTTAACCAGAAGTAACTGTGAAAGTTGGTCTCGTGTGATTCCACCCCGGGGTAGTAACCACCGGCCGAAGATCAGGGCGAGGAGCAATATTTGTTCTAAGATACGAACTCTGTGATCCGCTGGAACACTGCTTATAGTCTTGAATATCTGCATGTTCAGGAGAGTAATGCTTATTAACAAATTCTAATGATCAATAAATTAAATAATTTACTTGTTCGAATGCATTGTCGTTTTCTTCCGTGAGATTTAACTGAAGTATGAAAATAATAAAAATGACCACATTTTGACAGACAAGAATCGATTGTGTGGTGTAGAGGAAATGTTTTGATTTAATTAATTAAAAATAGAGAGTTCGCGTTAAATAATGTGAATTGTTATCAAAATATCGAAGCAGGGAGTAAAACTTTATTAAAACCGTAAATAAATACACCTGAATCATAGCCGGTTTTGTTGGGGCGATCAATGAAGGGAAATTAGTTTGTTCAAAATCAGTCGCAGTTTCAGTGAATGTTGCCAATTCTTCTGGTGGAAGGTCCTGAAGTCATATATTAATATTTCACTAAATGTGAAGTCCGGTAAATATAAAAAAACTTAGTAATAAATATACACAATAGAATACAGAGCTAATAATAAAATAAAAGTATATTTAAAACACTCTCCGACATGAAATTAAATTAATACTTTTCTTTTAAAATTTAATTTGGTTCGTATTGAATAAAGTTTTAATGGGAGGTTTATGTTATCGCAAAGGGTGTCTCTATTATGCTTTTCTTTTATGATACACTTTGTATTGTGCCTCTTTGACACACTCCGCCAAATTAGTTTAATAATGAACATTTATGCATTGATTAAATTACGAATTTTCGTTTTTGAAACTTATTTATTATCGGAAAGCTTCTAAAATTATGATTTCAAATATGATGATAAATCAAAAATACTTTAATATCAGAGATTAGGATAGTAAAGCCATGAAAACCCAAAATTCTCGAAGTATAAATAGATGAACACTATTTGAGAAACGTGTTATATAAGACAAAATTCTAAATAATCTTTAAATACAATTTTAATAATTTATATGGTAGTTTTGTAAATGATTGAAAATGATTGGAAATTTAATCAATAATAATTATAAGATTCGTTCATTTGTACGACGATTCTAAATAAATTGGCGAATGTTTCCATAACTTAAATATTAGATATTTTATTTTATTGGGATATCTTCTCTTACTACTTTCAGTTAATCTAGAAAGGTATTATTCCGGATAGCTTACCGTAGCCTCATTAACTTCATCATTCGAATCTGTCGAAGTTGTTTCCAATAACGTCAGAGTTTCATTGTCAACTTTTTCGTCATTCAACCTCGATTGTGATGCAGAGCTCTGATTAAAATAAATTTAAGTAGTATACTAAAAATAAATTAATTAATACATTTTTTAATTTTGGTTTTAATATATTTTTATTTTAATTAGAAAAATAAATAATTTGAAATGAATGAAGTGTCATGCAATATTAATCAAACACTGAGGGATTCATTTTGATCTAGTTTGTTGAATTAGTGAATAATTGTTTATATTTAATGCTACCAATCAGTGCATATCGGATATACATCACAAACACCAAGTATTTCATTTCAAAAGTGACAAAATCGATGACATTATTTCAATGATCAATCTTACAACGTTATCGAAGTCGTATAATTCGGCATCAATAGTCTCTGAAGGCTCTCTTTTCTCAAAGCTATCTTCCAATTGATTGGTTGCCTCGCTCGTCACTTCGTATCCCCTGAGAGACTGGATTGATTGACGAGACTTGGGCGGACCATAGTGGAAAGGGGGCTGTACCTCCCCGGTCTGTGGAGCGGCTTTCATCAAGCTTGGAGTGCTGTTGGTGTTGGCCAGGTTGAACAAATGGATTTCAAAAATCCAGATCGGTGGACAAGCGCAACACAGGAAGAGGAACACTGTTGGGGAAAACCTGTGAAGGTTTGGGAGAGAGATAAAGAGAGGCAGTGTAAAAAAATATCAGCAAGAAAAATAGAAAACTTTCAAAAGCGCAATATATATATATACACACTTGTGAAACCATTATATAAGTTATATGCCCAAGCAGAGTGAATAAATGCAACGAAATGAAATAATGAAATCCTTTTTGACTGATCGTTCGGGTCTTCCAAACCGCTAGAAAAGGGAACCTTGTTTAAGGTTCTGTATTGGATTGGTTTATAATCATTAATATTTATTCACAATAAAATTAATAAATATATTGGGATGGCAAGTGATTATCAACATCACGTAAACAGTTCCTCTTCATTGAATTTAATATTATTACCAACTTTTTAAAAGAAGCTGCTAGCCACATGCAGCGTGCAAAAGGAAGAACATATCACCTCGAAGCTCAATTAATGTACAAGACGGACTTTTGCAGTTTTGGGGAGAATTTGAATAATTTTGAAACCCAAATAGTTTTCTTAGCAACTTTACCCGTACGTCAGCATCCAGCCGGAAAGAAAACATTATTTGATAATTATTATTATTATGGAATTCATTGTGAAAGGGGATGAGAGGAGAAGGTAAGGAATATCATTATTGGTTAACGTTGGCAGATTATTAATATTTTAAATATATTAATTTATATTAAGTTGTGGCCATGATGTGTTCTATACTGCGGAAATTTTATTTTGATAATTAGAGCCATTTCACTCTTCAAAGATTCATTTCTCAACTATAATGTAATATGGTAATGTAAAATATCGTATATTAATATTAAATTTGCCGGCTATTTTGTTTTGTAATGACCCTTGTAAAGTCAGAGTGAATAGTGATGCGATGGCTCAATATCCAATTGTTATTTTCCTAATTTTTCAAATTTTAAGCTCTACCAAATTTAATGCTTTGATCAAAAATGCACAATAATCCTTCAACTATTTTTGAGGCTTCACTCAATTCCAAACATTGTGAGGGTAATTTTATAATAATTAAAACAAGCTTTGTATACCAAGCCATTTAGGCCGAAAATTGGGAGAGATAGGAAAAAATTGCAACACTACATATCAGTGCAGATTTTATTTCAGTAATATATGCCATATAACATATCAAAAGTCTAAAGCTCTCAGAATATGGGGTGCCTGTCTAAATTAAAAAGACATAGACCCCTATTTGTACAATTCTGCTACAAATTCTGTTACTATTTTGATAAATATAGTCAGGTGGATTAGTGAAATTACAGTTACCGCGGGGCAGAAAAAGCACAATTTTTCTCATAAAACTTCCTTAGGACCTATCTGTTAATAATAGCCTAGGATCCCTCCATAGATTTTATATTTATTTTGCAAAAAATAAAAAGTCCAAGATGGCCGCCATTATATTTTTGAAAAGTGATTTTATGAGAGAAGTGAACATTTTAGACCTTAGGAATATATTATCATCGAATATAAACCTATATCCAATGTATCTAAAAATATATGTTTCAATATCGTTTCAATATCGTTTCAATATATGTTTCAATAGCTAAATCACAGAGATATTAATAAACCCTTTTTTTCTGTTCTTAACATGATAAATACAGACATGGTTGTTTGTATCATATTATATAGTTTTTTTCAAACCTCGACCGCAGTTTTATTACCATATATGAAAGCATGTTGAACAGGTATATATTACAACATATATATTAATGCAAATGAAAAGAAAAGAAACCACTTAAACACAACAAAAAAATCAACATATTATAATATTGCATATAATAATGTTCGTATATAACACACATTTTAAGTTTAAAATAAACAGATTGTAGTCTTTACCAACGGTCTACTCATTAATCAACGATTTCCTCGTCTTTATCATTGCTAACATTGTCCAGGACTGAGTTGGAGCAGGCGGATCCACGGCACTGGCCACATGCAGGAGAACACTCCTTACAGAACTGCAGTCTGTTGAACAGTTGCATCGAATGACGTTCAACAGATCCTGAGGTGCTGGAGGGAGATCTGTCATAACGGGAACAAAGTTGCTATCGTTCATCTTCCACCCCCAAGCCTCTGGTTGTAGACTGTTGTTTCCCTTCCACTGCTGTACCTGAAGATATACTCTTCTACTGTGATACCTCGCCGCAGCAGATATAAGCGGTAAGGATTGTGGGAGAATCTTTGAAGTCCTGTCTGCGACCTTTTCACAAAACCGTTTGTACCGGAGAGAATTCAAACTTTCGTCCGGTTTGCCCTTGTACAGACACACAAGTGTCTTTTCTCCTGCAGTCTCCACCACATCTGATATTGCATCTTCAGCCAAGAACCGTTGGGATTGTGTTTGAAATTGTGTGTTCGTAGTAAATTTCTTCAGGGATTCTCCTTTGCCAATGCCGTGTCACATCCCGTTACTGCGTGTATGAATAAGATGTTTCACATACTTCCGTACCCAGCTGACGTTTAAGAGATTTCATGTTCCAGATGCGGTTTGGTTTTGTAGTTGATTTTGATTGACTATACATTATTATAAAGGACTGTGTTCCTCGTGTTTGCCGAATTGACTGGCGTCTGGACAATTAGCAGGTCAGCATCATCCTGCAAATGATGTGTCTGCATCCAGAAAACTGTAGGTATTTACTCAACATGTTTATGAAATTCTGTTTGTTGCTGAGGTTTGATAGGAAGGTGTCTTTCTCTATGGTCAAGTTCATGTTATCAGTGAAGGTCACTTCTGGTCCATCTTTACCTGCTGCACGCCTCTGGTGGGTCGTGTACTTGGTTGATTTACTAAGATATCCATCAAAGATGACGATGGTCTGTCCATATTTCCTTTTATGTTCCTTTTATGTTTCCATGTTATAGCATGCAGACGTATCGATATTACTGTGAACCACATGGCCATGATATACAGTGAAGCAGACTTCACCGTCCAAGATATACTGAACTTCGCCGATTGATTGAGTAGTACTTGATTTCAGATTAGACCAGAGAGCATCCCCGAGTACGGACTTCTGGGCTTCTCGAAGCATCAGCGTTCCATCAAACAGAGAAGTTGGGTAGGGACATAACTCGAAGTGGAAAATCTCTTCCTTTTCTTCCCCAGATTTTGACGAAACAATGAGACGCTGAAATAGAAGTTCTGGGTCTATCTGTATCTGGTCATCACCAACTCGCACAGATAACCTTGCTTTTAGAAGTGTGGTGGCCTGATCTTACCGTTTAGAAGTGTGGTGGCCTGATCTTACCGTTTAGAAGTGTGTTGGCCTGATCTTACCGTTT
>JAUZNC010056860.1:0-13700 GCA_034780395.1 Vannuccia rotundouncinata | reverse complement strand
GTGAATAAATTTCGTTACTCCCTTTCCGATAGCTCATTTCCGCACACACTTCTCTTTACAACTGGTCGTCGTTCTCTATCTCGAAGCTGCAACTATGGTAAGAACCGGTATATCCCAAAGTTACTCTTTGTGTAGTCAGTGTGATTATTTTTGTTATGGGGCTAGTCATCATTTTAAGATTCACCAGGGTCAGAGGTTTTACATTTGTCTAAAATCAAATTGTGTGGATCTCAATACTACATCAAAAGCCTATACTACACAGTGCCAATTAGAAGACGAATTGGTTAGGAAAGGCTCATCACCTACTACTAAAGAATTGGCACATATATATAATGTAAGTAGTAAAGCAGTTTCCTGACGATTTATGTGTGAATCATGCCACAACTTATACACCTCAACAGCGAAACAATTGTAATGCGCAATTATAATCAATGCACACTTTCCGTCAGATGGCTGTTTGGGGAATTGTGAAAAGTAAGGTTTTCAAACAACAAATTGGAATTGTGGATCAATTGCGACACCATATCATTGATGCATTCAAAATATTTGATGATAATTTTGGCACGGAAATTCATGGACGAATTGACTCCTCATGTAAACGAAGAAAAAAAATTTAAGTGTGTCATTATTTAATTTTTGGTAACATTCAACTCTATATTATATTCGTTTTAGATAAAATATGGATCACTAAAATTTGGAATTAGATATTTCATACAATAACATAATACGATAATAATTGATATCCGTAAAAATGGTAATATAATTTTTTTGAATATAAATCGATTAATATAAAAGCACGTATATTTGGTTTATTTACAAATTTATCATATGAAAATTTCTCGCTGACTTCGGATGTGCACAGAGATTCATTTTTTATGAAAACTCTAAATATTATTTTTGTATTTTAAATTATCTATATAATAAAATATATTTAACAATTTCATAAAATCTATAGAATAGGTATACTTTTTATAATAATTATGGAAATTTTCTTCTTGTGTTTGAATATTCATTTTATTTTGTTCATTTTGTCATTGCAACACCACACAACCACTTTCTTGGTACATTGTTCGTGCTGGTGCAGGGTGACATCAACTATATGGATTCTCTTGGGACCAATAATGTAATTTTTGTTATTTTACCTCTCAGCTAACATAAAATACAGACTCATAAAAAAACGGTTTGTTTTCCTCAAATGGGTGTTTGTTTGTTAATACTTAAATAGATGCTAAATTTACAAGTTTCAATATTTGGCTCTTGGGTATAATTGATTTCCTGAGAAGATAGACATCTAGTTTTTAGGGTTGGTATCTTAGCTAACACCATAACATTACTCGTAGTAACATAACCAAATATGAAATTTGTTATATCTATTGGATATAAAGAATATAAATGTGAAAATCTATTTTATTAATTTTCCCTCATTTTTTATCTAAAGAATATTAGTCTAAAAAATAAATAAATAGCATTTTTTCAAGATATAACGGTTAGACAAATTCTTTTTAGAATTACGGGTAGCTGATGTTTCTAATGATAATTACAACTAATTAAACATTTATACCTTGCTATACAGAGGTACTCAGCAGAAAATAAACAAATATATGTATTAAAAACGCATATTTAATTAATAAGAATATTTGTTTAGATATCATGCCTATGCGCATACTATCAGTAAATTGTAAGCAAATCACCAAACACACGTAAATGGTGCTCCTTAAAAATGAGGAACATAAATAATATACTGTAAACATTAACATACAAAATAAAAATAGCGTAAGAACATCTTGACAAACGGACAATGTCAGATTATATACTAAATAGCTTAAAAGGACGAATAATCAAATGGATATAAATAAATCAAGTGTTCTCAGAATCAATCATAGCGAGGGATAAGTTTCAAAATAAAGTGTTAATTGAAGCAAAATAATGTGGTGTAGAATTTAGTTTTTGCACAGAAGGTATTTACACATAATTCTCTTTTGTATAACGTGTAGTAAATAATGATGACGGTATCCTCTAATTATAAGTATGAAGACAACAGAATAAATATGTTTATAAAAAGCATGACGTCGAAACATGGCCTGTGAATATATACAAAAATGGGATATTTATATCCTTTTAAAATACACACATTTATTCACAAAACTACGTTAAGAAAACATGATTTTCAACCAGGTTATTACAAAATACTGTAGAGGTCACTGAAAAAATCTGTTGACACTTTCACATGGATAAACACAATTGTTTGCCAAATGAAACAATATAACTGTACCACAGTGTATTAAGACTAGACGGGGTGTTACATTAATTGTAGATACCCTTGGCTAATCTATAAGCGCACCGGACATATTAAGACCATTAATGTAGGAGAAAAAATATCGACGAATGTTGAGCTGGACGCTATGGTTTGGTTTTAGATAGGATAGTCATCCCGAGTCAAATCAATGCGAAGAGGATGACGACATTCGCTAGCCTCAGGAAATCTTTTAAAGTACTTGTCCACTCGAAGAAATTTTACCGTAACCAATTTACCTGAAAATATTGTAAAGAAATATAGAATAATTTTAGTAAAGTAATTCCTAAAAACTATTTCGTGACATTATCTAATTTATCTGTAGGCTTTACAATCATATAATTAATTCTGGCATCAATAATAAAATTCTAAACATTTTAAACTTAATTTCAATAACTATATTAAGGAACCAAAATTTAAATCCATACAATTTTATTACTAATAAAATTAACTACTTAAAGGTCGTACAAACAAGTACTCGCATATAAAAAAAAGATAATAAATAACAAAATAGCATATTCGACCAGTCCTTTGAATTGAATTAGGCGACTATAGTGAATGAATTTGTAATGAATGATTGCTGAATTTTTCAAACTCACCATCAAAATAGTTAGCATAAATTTCACGGTATGCTTTGCCGGCAGTACTTCTTGAATCACACAGGATATAAACCATACCCTACAAAAAATTATTTTCCGTAAAATAATCACGATTATCAATCATTTAAATGTATTCAATAAATCTACCTCTTCACCCTGGGCATCGATACCAACATGGAGGATTTCGCCAATGTCACCACATTTTTTCAGTATTTCTCGTGTAAGGCGTTGACGAAGATCGTTGTCCACAGCACTGAATGAAATTTTAAAAATAATATTGTAAGTTCTGTTATAGATAGTAAATTATCATTTTATAACATTACTTATATTTAACTAAGTAGTATTTTATAAAATGAATAAATTATCAGATTGTCAAAATAACAAAAAAATATTCTCACCTCTTGAAAAACATATTGCGAATCTTAAGACATTCCGTCGGAGGTGTTTCGAATGGCAGTTTAACAGCACGATCAGGCAAAGCTATAAGGAAGAATATTTTAAATTAGATATTTAATCTGTGGTAAATCTTACTAAATATCATTACTAGTGAAGTAAATTGTTAAATTTATATATATCATAAGTAATATTTACAGATTCTTAGGGATTGTAATTAAATTTATTATATTAGGAGTATGGGAAACATTTTAAAACAACGAGATAATTAGAAACATCCAACAGCTAGGGTTTAGAATCAGAGTTCCCAAATTAACAAATAAAAACAATTTCTTGATCATTTTGACACCAATATATTCATGGTTCGTATATTGATAATGCTCTAAACGATTTTTTTCAATATATTCAATTAGGATTGCGATGAATAAGAGAAATCATAATTTAATGTAATTGATATTATAAATGAATCCTTGACATACAAAAAGAAAAACGGTACATTAGAGGGAAAAGGTATAAGGCTTTAAGGAAAAGGCACTTTATACAAAGTAAATTCATTTGAGTCCTTCCTCACACTGTAAAAATAAATGGATTTTATTTAATAACATATTTTTAAAAAGGATATTTAAAAAATATCTGTTATTATAATTGGATAACAGTTTTTAAATCGCAAAATAATAGCGTTAGTAGAAATGATTTTTTTCAAAACAAAGAATTTGCTTTCGAAGCATACGCATATTTCAAGACTTCATACTACCATTATTTAAGATGACTAGAGTGCATCAAAAAAAGAGGAAGGGTCGTTCCTGACGACCTTAAATGCTATATTAAAAATAATATTTGATTAGGAAAAATGTTATATTATAAGATAATTTAAAAATGGAAAACAAAAATACGATATCATAATATATATAAATAGTTTTTTCACAATTAAATTTACAATCATCCCAGCAATAATACGTGTAAATGATTGAAGACTGAAAACAAAATTTACCCAGTTTTGTCAAGTAATTCATTGGCAATACTAAACTAAACGAATAGTTTAAAAAGATTTATAGCTTGTACTAAAAATTATTATGCAAGTATAAAAACACAAACGCATTCAACAATAATTAAGGTTTACATCACACTTTCTATATACCTCCAGAAAATCAAGACACGGTCCTTGATGTACTTTATCCAAATCACAAACAAACACTTTGAATAGTTACCCAGTACAAATAACAGTACACTACTAAGAGATTCTATGAAATATTCTTTAGAATATATTACAACAAAACAAGACTGTGTACTATGAACGACAAAATTATAGGAATCTATCTCAATTTTCAAATTCATAAATTCACTAAATAATTTTACAACTGAAATGAATTAATTGAGATAAACAAACTTTCTGAACAATCCATCACTGAGGTTTGCTTTATTTATACAACCTTTATTTTTGTTCATTATAGGTAGTCGTAGGATAGGTTTAAGATTATAAGGAAGACACAATATAAACATTAATGATTTGAAAATGTAGACAAAATGTACAAAGACTAAATAACTCACCAGATCCTTGCCACCCTGAGCCTCCCTTCCAGTACCAGACCTCACCAGAGCCTCTGCGGTCCTGTACATCAATAGACGTCTCGAAGTCGTAAATATGTCGACAGACAGACGCCCAGAATTTGTCATTGAGAACCCTAGAGAATTGAATACACATAAAATCAGTACAATAATAAAATTACATGGAAATTAAAAAAAATACCAAACCACGAAAAGATAACAATTTTGAATTGAATTTTAACAACGAAATTCCAAATAATTTCTTTTACAAACAATTGTTAATAAATTATGTACTATACATACTTTATTTAAGGTTTGCATTAATTAATATGCTTAAATTGCAGTCCCAAATTGTCACTCACTTTTCATTTGACTGAGAAATCGTATTGCGAATCTTATCCGATGGGATGTATTGCGGAATAGTTTTGTCTTTTTCGTGGTCGCGTAATTTATCTTGAAGTAGTCCTGAAAGTAAAAAGGTATGATATAATATATTATGACCCGCAAAAACAAAGTCATGTCAATCATGATAGCACTATTAATGAAGAAAAAAGAGTGACCGTTGTAAGATTTTTTACAGGAAAGTCGTAATACAAAACAGACTAAGAAAACTAAACAATAATAATATTCGGAAAAAATGAATTTCTTTATAACCTGACAATCCGTGAATTTTGCAAATCTATTCATTTAAAAACTTATTTTAATGTTATACAATATTTTGTGGAATCTTACTTGATATGGAGATGACAACGTCGGTAATCTCCTCTCTCTTACGAGAGGCGACAACACGAAGGTACGAACGGATTTTATAGCCGAAGAGGGCTAACAGTGCTAACAGACCTAGGCCAGCAATAAGGGAGAGGACAATTGCCAAGCAGTCGACCAGCCAATGAAGTGCGCCGTTCACGAGGAGAATTGTACGATGAAACCGCCAAATCACCCGACAACTAATTGGAAGATGGGGCTTACGACACTCAAGAAATGCAGCCTCCGTTGGCTGTCTGTAAGATGCGTTAATAAGCAAATTATAACTGTTGAGCTAAAACAAAATATTATCAACATAAATATATTTCAATGCTCTTAAACACTAAAATTACTTTATAAATATATTATATTCTTCGGTACCTACAGTACTGTCTACCAACTTAGTTATAAGCATTATAATAAAATTAACAATATAAATTATATTAACGTACTTATCAGCAGAAAGTAGAACTCCTTCGGAATCATAAGATGCCAAATTGTAGTGCTGGTAGCCCATATGATGAATAATATGAAGAATTATCGTCCAATGCTGACTGTCGAGTGGAATTGGGTGCAAAACGGCCGAGAGAGACCGTTTGGCTTCACCAACAGCAAGGCTTGTGTTTTTTAAATCTGTTTTCTCGCAGTAATACTGATCTGAAAAAGTTTAAATTACATTTTGCTTTTTCACTAATTTAACAAATTCATACTATCTTGTATTAAACATTTTCGTCGAAATGAAAGGTGTTTAACCTTCTTTATGTAACATGTTAGAATCATTTTTAGGGTGTACTTTCAGAGCAACTAACATGATATGGCTAACAATAAATACAGCATATTTACTATACCATACTGCTAATGATTGTATCATATTTTTATTGACTACCATAACGAAAAAGTATGCGAAAGATTTAAATATTCACTTACATGCATGTTGACTTAATAAATCATACAAATACACTGTATAATTAACCGCGGTGTTCAAGTTTTTTTCTTGGTAACAAACCTGTAAAACAATATTATATAATAACCCAGTAAAATTGTAGCGTTATTTTTACACAGTGAGATATTTATTACTTACGGAGCCATCTGCTGTATTAGCCGAGTTACAGATCAATTTTTTAAGTTCTAATAAACAAAATATATACAATTATACATCTTAATATAAGATACAATATGTACAAAATCAAATCGAAGGAATACCAGTTTTTTTGAGATCAGTTAAATGTTGGTCCTTGCGCACAACATAGACAGCAAAAACTCCTAAAACCAAAAGCAAGAGTCCCACCAACAGAAGGTTCGGAATATGCCGCGTCCAGGATTCTGAAATACCTGGATTATAAGAGTTGGATGTATCAGCGGCTATTTCACTAGCTTGAAACACCGGACTGGACGGAGGACTGAAGAGTAGACCTGGTGAGGTCAACACTTGGGCGTCACGATGATTTCGAGAGCTGAACTCATGTGAATGCAAATTTTGGAATCAATAGAAATTGTTAGAAATAATAGGACTTATTATGTAAATCGCATCTTACCTATTTACATTAGTAGACATCTTTGATGCTATATGTTCTGAGTCAGAGAAGTCTGCATCGGAAACTTCCAAGTGGTCTTCATCCCCATTTGTTCTATGATGAGAGCCGTTTGAAAACCACTTTTTTCCAGGCATCCACTTGGACCAAGGCTGTGTTTCTAAGTGTTTATGGTCACTTGGAGGAGGATCTGATGGAATTGTACGTGTGATTGTACTGGGACCACCTGTAGTACCATTTACTATAGGAGATGCAATAGAGCGTCGACCTAAAATATGAAATAATAACGAAATATAACCAAACACACATTTTATGTCGATATTCGCATTCATTATTTAATATTATTAACATGGTCTAACATAATATTTTTAATTTCCTTATTTGTAATCGCTTATAGCTAGATAATAACTTGGTAAACCCCTCAATGAGAAAAATGTGTTTGTGAAAAACACACTTCATATTAAATATAAATGTTCCAGATAATATACCACCGAAAGAAAAAAAGAGAAGAAGTACAGTAAACTCGTACACTTTTAGAATGTCAATTGGCGTGACTAGTTATTCTAACCAAATATTTGTATAAAAAAAGTTTAAAGTTAGAAAAGGAAAAATCAGAAGTATCAGAACTGGCACCAATTACGTTATTTAAATTATAAGATAAACATTAATTATGTGACTACAAAAGTAATTGAGAGGTATGGCAAATAATATAAGGCTACATATAAATTTTGTAAATGAGCACTACACGAGACAAATCATTTTGGATAGGTTTGGAATCTAGTATCATTATACCAGCTTCTTGAGTTATTAACGGATATATCAATAAATAAAGGTCAATTAATTTTACAAACAAAACTAATAACAAAATATGTTGCAATAAATAGGGATATATTCAGTTCTAGCTGTCTCCTAATACTGCATAATTTCACATTTAAAAATCACCTTTAGAAGAAGATGCCATTTCTGAAGTATGAGCAGTTGATCTGCGACGTAAATTAGCTGATGAAGGAGGTGGCATTTCCTTTTTACCATTCACAGAGGCTGTTGTCTTAGGTGCCCTGGATGGAGTAGATACTTTTGAGGGAGGAAGTTGATCATCAGAATCCTCTACAAAATCATCACTTTCATCAGTAACTGTGGGAACAATACTTCGCCGGCTTCTTGGTGAGGGTTGTGGTAAGCTTCGTCGAGTTGATCGACGTCGAGGTGTGTTATCCTGATTTGGTACTGAATCCTCAGCCTCTGAGTTGTTTGTACGGCCAGTTTTCACTGGTCGACTATTACCAGAAGGCTGCTTTTAAAAGAATAATGAAATAATTTTTTAATAAATAAAATAAGTTGTAACAAAAGTACAATTACTGTTAACATTTTAATAATCAAGAACAAAATTAAATTTTCAGTCATACAACCCATAGTTCAGGCATTCAGGTTTAAAATAATCAAAACTTTTTTGGGGGTGTATTTAGGCATCTGTATGAGGACTGTTTAGGGTATATATTAGCAACATGTGCAAAAAAATGTAATGTGGCAGGCAAACATTAATTTATTAGGTATTAATGTAATAATGAGTACATATATCATACAGTGGTGGTGAGCTCATTGGGATAAGAAAAAGAATATATACTAGATAATACACATAACAATTTTTTAATAACAAAATTCAGATATACCTAATTTATCAGTAGGTACAAATATAATATTTAAGATATGTACTAAATGCAAAATAATTGTTTAGTTATAATAAATTATTAAAAGATGAAGGCTGTATTTTGTCATTTTGAAACTGGCAAATTTGAGATCACAATTGATTTTCTAATCAATTTGGAAGCAAATTAAAGCTCTTTGGCTTGCTCTATTTGCCATACTGAAGCTAAAATAAAAAATTAGGTCCATAAAGTAGCAGGACATATTTATACAAATGTTAACAAAGTTAAAAATCTAATAAAACTGAGCTGAATTTATTGAATATTTGGAAAATCTAATTTATAATGAAGAGCAGGAAGTTCTTCATTGCATACAGCTTGGTTTAAAAAAATATTTTTTAAATTAACAACAATGTCATTGATATTAAAGTTAGATGAACTAAAAATAATTACAATGTGAAGATTACATGCCCCAAAATCAAAGAGGACCTTATTCTCCTCTTTCAGTAGCTTCATCCTTTCCTTCATAACATTTAGTCCATCAGAATTTGTTCAGAATATGTTTTTAAATAGTAAAAATTTAAGATGTTTCCAAAAATGACATTGTTTCAAAAGCACACTACTACAAAATTTAGGTGGATTCTGTTAACCAGCCAAGGCAATGCAACAAGTAAGTCCTGAAGATTTATATTTAAATAAATATCTGCTAAAAATTCTACCCTTATACAATTTATATAGTTGTTTAAAGCCTGAATCATTGTTAGTTTTAGCTAGACATAGATTAAACATTGTGTCTTTTTGAAGTGTAGAGAACAAATTTTTAGACAAGGTTGGAGAAATAGGTTTTGTGATCATGTGCTACATGCAAAATGTATTTCTTTTGGTACAGTTTAACAGGTTCCTAAAATAACACTAAATGAGAAATTCCAGCAATTTCCTAGATATCAAAATCATGAGAATGTGTTATGATATAGGTAGTATATTTAAATACTGAACAAAACAACAAGCACAAAATGTAAATCTACAATGAATGTTATACTTAAGTGTTATGATATGTGTATAGTAAATATACTAACATACAAATTATCTAATAAATGCACTTCAATGTACTGAAAATTACAAAGGTAGTTTTGCTAATGGCATGTAAGTGCATCAATCCAAAAAACATTGCAATGCCCAAACAATATAATCTCATCTGCATTTCATCCAAACCAGGATGGATTAATTCAGCATACATTACAAATAACTTGGTATATAAAAATATATTATAATAAACATTTACATATATAGTCATAAATGATATATTATCAGACACAAATACATCAACAAGTTTAAACAATATAGATAATAATAGTTTAAATTAACAAGGGATCTATTGGTATGTATATACACCCAACCTTCAATATTATTTGTACATATGTAAATATGGATAATATGCTATTTAAGGAATATGTAATAAAAAAGTAGTAATAAGGTGGGTGGCTGTGAGGTAATTCCAGAAAAAAAACATAAATCAGTTTTTAACAATGTTATTATTTTTTTTAATAAGAACTTTCATAATATTTATACATTCAAACAATTCTATAGAACATAGAAATAGAATAAATCTTTGTTTCTTATTGAGAATAAAAGAAATATCATTTTTGAATTTCCATGGGGTAAGTATGTAGGATATTGGTAGAAGGTAGGTAATTAGGTTTAATAAATGATGATTTAATACTGGATTATTAGGGTTAGGGTATTGCATATAATCCTATGCTGAGTAAATATATGCACTTTATTTGACCTATATACTTCAATATAATTCAATATTTTGAATGTATATTGGTTATATTACATTATATATTTACTGTAAATTTATGTTAAGGATATTTTTCAAAATTATTATAATATAACTAGGTACCTATATCATTATATAAGTAAAATTGTACTATGATTTAGGAAAAGTTTAATTTTATTGTTGCATTAACATTTATGTTTTAATAGGTTAAATATTATGAAAATATTAAAAAATGTATTTAAATAATTGGTATTATGTTTTAAATCATTTCTGGTAACAAATAAAATAATAAATTGAAAAAATATTACAATTTTTAAACTTTTTTTAATTTAAAGTGAAATCATTATATTATAGAGAAAATGTGCTCAAATTAATATTAAAAATTTGATAAGGTTACTTCATTATATGTATGTACATTATATAAAAGGGTAAGTTTATATTTTTTTATAATTTAAATGCAGGAAATAAGACTGATTTAAAAATGAAAATGTTCCAAAATTACCCTACATCTGCAATTATCCTATCCAATCTATTTAAACTGATCTTGTTTTTATTATTATTATACTAAGGTATATTAAAACAAACACTATTTAGGTATGTGTGTAATACCTATAGAATATCTGAAAATCACAAAACTATGAATAATAATGTATCAAAAGGTAAAAATATTAATCACAGGCATAAAAATGCTCTAGTGTCAATGGAGGAAGCATTTTTCTAAGGCCCCAACCATAATGAGGCAAGCAACCAAGCCTCTTAATTGACAAGTAGCACAGAAATTTTTGGCTTTTAAAAGCTTAGAATTCATCTAGATTAGGGTTCTTGAGTTAGAAAATAAAAGAGGGCCATCTATAAACTAAATTTCATAATGAGCCCTTTTGACAAAAATTATTTCTATAGAAAATTTCTTCACTTTGGAGGACAATCCTCATGGCAGAAATTAAGAAAGATACCATCAACTCAGGCTCATGACATAACCATTAAACAAGAGTGCAGTATATTATACAAGGATGGGAAAAGCAGTTTAAGAAATCTGCTGAAGTCAAAATTTTGGGGCCTCCATAAAAATGTAAATAAAAAATAACAAAAATTCGGCCACTATAAATCCATTGAAATCTGCTGAAGATTCCCATCCCTGATTATAAGTGAGCAGTTTATTACTTATGGATGTTTATTACCTATATGGAATGGCCCATTTTTTACTTATAAAAAGGCAAGAGTTTTTTTTCTGTTAAGTATCCATTACTAATATGGAACAGCTTTTTATTCCATTTGTTACCTACATGGAAAGGCCTGTCTCATTCCATTTATTACCTATAGTCAATTTTCTAACCTTTTTTAATGGATATGTCATTATTATCCTTGCTAAATTATTTAAACAATTTCATATATTAAAATAATATTTAAATATATTTCTAATCTTTTATATGTTAATTTTGTTTTTCTCAATGTTTAACATAATCCACAATTCCAAAAATGATTTAATTTATGTAGTTTCTGTATTATATTTGTAATAATATTTCTGCAAACAAATGTGTATACATCCATTTTATTAATTAAAATTTAATGAAATAACATTATTTAAATTTAATCAATAATTATTGGTTTATTTTGATATTTTGCTATTTGTGGTTCATAATTAGTAAAATTTTCATGAATAAAACTTGACCAATTAATAAGTACCTTTTCACTATTCTTCAATTTTTCTAACTTTTTTAAATAGATTTTTCTTATTGAAGCATCTGTGACTGGACCAATTTCAACGCCAAAACTTTTTAGTTGTTTTCTTATATCATTGTCAGAAATCATTTCTGACGCCATTTCAATATTTAAAACGGTTTAATAAATTAAGTTGATAGTGTTTTAAAACAATAATTGTTCGAAAAAATAATATGAAAAACTGTTATTATTTGTTTAGTACCAAAGGAGCTGTTCGAAAATGACGTCACACTGATTAAGGGGAATGGGGTTGATAAATCCGTGAAAAGCGTGATGGAGGGGTAGAGGGGGTTTCCCGAATTGTGATGTCATAAAACATTCCTGTAAAAGCCGCATATAGAGAAACATAAATCTGTTGTTTTATCTTTACTTTATTTTTAAAACACATTGTTCCGTTTAAATTAATCGAATTTTTAGTTAAGGCGGATTCAAAAATTATTTGAAATAATGTCTGATTTTCTACAGTTGTACTCAGACTTCAGCATACTGCAATGCTTACACTAATTTAGAAAAATCAAAATGCCTAAGTGAGGTAATCGCCTTATGGAATGAAATGAAAAATCGACAGAAAATGTTCCACTAACAGTCAGGTCTAAACTAGATGAACTGATTCTGAGGATGTTGAAATGGACATTAAGAAAACAGCTCCTAAAAAGATTACAATCGAAATCGGGACTCTTGTTTTTTCTATTCAAAATATGATCGCTCGATCAGTGGGAAATTAAGGACGATTACATTAATGCTTTTAATCTATAAATTTTATAGATTAATTTTGGACAAATATGTACATATCACACGCAGATTTATTTTATACCTATTTTTCTAATAATTAAATAATAACCTTGTGTAATTTTTATAGTTTTTTATAATGAAAGCATTATTAATAAGTATAATGATCTTACTGTTGTATTTTATAGTACCTACTTTTTCTAGTAATTACATATAATTACCATGTATAATTAAGATTTTTGTAGGAGCAGATTATTGGTTGACCTAGCAGTTAGTCGACCAATAATCCGATGTATATTATAAACTGTGTTTTAATTATTTTAAAAATGTATCAATTGCTGAATAGATTGTTATATAATTATTGTATGCAATACGCAGGTACACACCAATTGTTAACTGCATTTTTATTTCACAATTGTGCGAATGTTTTTATAGGTACCTACTATATATACAGTGTATACATTATAGTAAGCATATGTTAGTTAGGTTAATGAAATGCTGTAAATTATTATCGTTGAGTACGTGTATGAAGGGAGCTGGGGTAAAACTTAATGTGACGTCTTTTCTGAAGGGGGTTTGAACTTTGTGACAGTGCCTGATACAAGAGAGGGGGGGTTAAAACATGGCTGAAATTTGCGTGACGTCATTAGTAGTAGGAGAGGATGATGTTCCAACCAATTCGTCTTCTGATTGGTCGAGAGATTCACGTGACCTATCTGGCTT
>JAUZNC010056859.1:0-13704 GCA_034780395.1 Vannuccia rotundouncinata | reverse complement strand
GAGGCCTCCAAAATAGGCCCATTTTCTGCGGTCCTATATACACACCGGCGCAAGGCTTATTAGCATATACAGAGCTATCAGCCAACTACCGTTGCCTTAGATATAAATATATGCTACGAAAATGTATGTGTAAATAAAACTTGCTATACTTTTACTGTGTTTTAATTTGCAATTACTTGTATAACAAATCTTCCTTCATACTCTGGCATGCACGCACCCATCAACAATTCATCAGCTGAGTACCGGTGTTTCAAGTATAATATGATAGCTGGCGTCTTTCAACCGGTTAAAAGTCACAATAACATATCAAGTAGACGTCATGCAGCATAATGGTCAGACAGACCAAAATATTGAACAAAGTGCGAACTATAAGAAGAGACTATGAAGTAACCACAAAATATTCCATATATTTAAGGTCAATTATCAGCCTTTATATAGGTATATAATCAACCATAATTCATAAAACGGGATATTCTAAATTGTGTACTTTGACTATATATTAACTGGGAGGAATTCATTGTCCTAAAAAAACCTCTGAACTCAGGAGTATACCGCTATTAAGTACATTAATGACGTACACTCAAGCTAGTAACTTGCACCCTAGTGAGTTTATACGGCAGTCGGTAGGTTCTAGTTAATATTGATTGGGTAGACAGCTGGAAATGTCGGTGGTATATACCATATGAGTAATGAAGGGTTGACATTGTTTTGGAAAATTAATTAAAACAGGATCAATAATTCGCAATCATGGAATATTTCCAAAATGGGTTCGTCTTAGTTCTGTAATGCAACTTATCAGATAATGAAACAAGGCCGTTGTAGCGATATTATCTTCTACCCACGTTCAGAAAGAAAATGAAGAAAATAAACATAGGTTTTTACCTTTTTAAAGGCATAAAATCTTAATTTGAATAGGGTGGATATATTATGTACAATTTTTATCAGGAAACCAATAATAGATAAATTAAATTTCTTATTTAATGTACAACAGATGATCAGCAAGAAATTTACGTGGATGTTTTGTGGAGAAAAGATGAACTGTTTCTTTGTAGTCATCAGGATGCCCATAGTGCATACTCATTAATGCCAGCGATGTCAGCCTGTTGTTCTTTATGGACTAATGTAGCCATGTATATGCAGCCATCTCAGAGATGAAAAAGAACGTTCACAAGTACATGCAATTTGAATCTGCGATTATAATATAGGGTTTATATCTGTGAATATTGTCAATTGTTATTGACTATGTAAGCTTTTTCCTTATGTAATCACACACATTTTCTAATCAGGCTTTAAAAGATCAGTAATAAAAAATACTCATTCAGAACAATTATTTATTATTATAATATTTAAACCGTGTTTCAGAATATTGTTTAACCGCTTTTATTTTACATTAGTCTACTTCGACTAATCGTATAATTATCTGGCATATTCATAACACATGGAATCATCGATTTTTGTTGACTATATAATTGCTACAATATTCGAAAAACGGCTAATCGGAACACCGGTTATAACCTATTCAAATAAGTCCCCTATTGGTATTGGGGATTTACGCTATAGCATGCCTCATAATATGAAAAACACCCCATATACCTACATAATTTTGCAGGTTTTTATTAACAATACAAACTAATTTGTTTCAACTTCGAAAACAATCGATGTAATATAAAATGATCATAAATATAAAGCTGCTCAGAAAATCGATTTTCGTCTCATCGGAAGAGAACTATTTTGATTTAACCTGTTCCGATAATTCACCGGAGTAGATTAATTTATATAAAAACATAAAGAAGTTTCCCAAACAGACGTTATTTCAAAACATAAAACAGTTTCTGAATACAGAAATAGAAACACAAGTTCTTTAAAATATTTATTAAGATCATTGATACCCCCAATTGGGGTAGAGAGAAAGAAGAATAGAGGATTATATATATAGAAAAAAAAGGAAGGCTATACAGATGATATAAGAGTTGTAATTCACAGCGTGTAGAAATTCAGAGGTATGTAAGTATTTTACAAGTGTCACAAATTTCCTGCAAATCATCTTACAAAACCAGGGGGGGAGTCATTTGAACATTTGTTAAAATAGAGAAGCTGGTGCATTTAATATACGATAGATTAGTACAATATTTGCAAATTGTACAGTTGTTAATTATTTAGAATGGACCAATTTATACAAAGAAAAGTATGCCAACATTTCTGGCATATTTAGATCAATCAATCAATTTGTTAAAATATATTTATACGTAATCGTATCAATAAAGTAAGAGGCCACAGACGTTTACACAAAATAATATTGAATTACGGTTCTATTTCCTGAAGGTTAATCCCACATTTTAAAAGTCCTAAAGTATCTTTTATAAAAGAGATTAAAACAAATTATTGTACAAAAATAGTCTGAAACAAGCGCTGACCATCCAAATTATAACAAAAAGAACTCGATAAGAAAAGTACAAGTCAACAATTATCGATTCGTAGATATCTCAATCCTACATCACATAGATAGGAAATGAGAATTTTGAGAGAGGCAATTTTGCACAACGGAAAATAGGATGTCCTCAAGACATGCTCAGATATGGTATCCAGCCTGGTGGAAAGGTTCCAGGTCCTCCAGGAACCTCTGCGCATCCACCTGGTCCACCAGATCTCCACACCTGGGAGACATGGAGCCCCCAGGACCTTCGCCCTGGTAACAGCAGCCGTCCAGACTGCCCAAAAATTCGTGCACAATGTCCGCATCGTCGTCGTCCACTCCGGCCGCCGCGAAGCCGAAGATGTCCGGCTGGGTGTCGAGGTCGTCGTCAATGTAGAGGTCTCGCGAACCATTACTGTGGACGGAGGAGGTGGGCGACTGGCTGGGCGTGAAGCCGTTGAGGCAGGCCTGAATCTCCGTGACGGTCTGGGCGAGTTGGCCGATTTGGTTGAGCATTTGGTGCTGCTGGGTGGCGTTCATGGCCGTCTGCTGGTCAGATGGCGGGCCGACGTCAGTACGCGGCCTGCATAGCCGAAGGAACTCCTGGCGAAAGCGGGTGGCTGGTGGAGGCTGGGGAGCGTCGAGCAGGTCCACGAGGGAGGCCGCCGTCGAGTCTTCGGGCACGGGGTCGTAGAGGGTGTCGGTGGCGCTGCAGGTCATCAGTTGGCTGACGTCACTGCTTCCTGATTGGCTGGCGTTGAGCGATCGGCGCTGGGCGGATCTTCGTGTCGGCGACAGAGAAGGAATTCTCGAGGACTGGCTTGGCCTGACGTCACTCGGGTTGGCTGATGACGTCATTATCCTGGGCACGGATAGTCGCCGTCCTCCAGGTCCGCCCAGGGGCATGGGGACACGCGAGGTAGTTCTGGGTGGTATAGGCGGGGGTGGAGTGCTTGTAACTGGACTCGACTGCTGTTTACTACGGGTTGGCGGCGGTTGGGATATGGGCCGACATCGAGCCGACATAGCGGGCCGAATACCGCTGGCCGACACCGGGCCGATTATGTGGTTATTGTTGCTGCCTGGTGTTGCCTTTGTGGAGGTAGTTGTCGGGCGTGGGCCTCCACCTACCACCGTTGGGATGGCCTTGCGTGGTCGCAGTTTGGAGGGCGGTTGGATGGACGACTGTGTTGAGGTGGGCCCGGGATTCTTACTCGCTAGGGGCGATGTCGACCGAATTGGGGTGTTGGTGCTGACTGGACGTCGTCGTGTGAAGCGTTGTTTCCGGTTGACGTTCTGATTGGGCTGTTGTGAAGCGGGGGTCGGTTTCTTGTTGCTGTTGTTAGTAGTAGAGTCGGTGGCTGTTCAACAAACGAAAAGTTGAGCAAGTTCAATAGTGTATTTGAGAGGACAGTAAAAACTCCAATCCGTACTTACTTGTGATGGCTGCTGTGACCACCTCAGCTCGAGATAGACATGGTGGGGGGGTGATCACCTTCAATAGATACTCGTGACCCACTGATTCTAGCGTTGGTTGGTGTGTTTGTGAGGAGGAGGGAAAGGAAACTTGGGGGTCGTAACTTGTTGTCACTGGGTAGAGGGCTAGTTGGTCGTCCACAGAGAACTGGAAAAGTGAGAGGGAGAAGAGATATACTGCTGGTAGAAATCAATGTTTTAAATATTCAACAATAAAGTGACAGCTGGTCTTCTTACCAAGCATTCTTCTTCGGTTGGGGTTGGTTCACGAAATTGGGGCGAAAAACATGTCGAAATTGGATGTTTGGATTTGGAAGAAGATGCTGTAGTTCTCGAGTACTGAAAAGACAAAATTGTGAGAGGAAAAGTGGATTATTTTCAACCAATAAGAATAAATAGACGATTATTATCAACCAATGAGAAAAAGTCGATTATTATCGACCAATGAGAAGAAATAAACGATTATTATCGAACAATTAAACGAAAAATACAGTTATTAGGTTAATCATTATTATCGACCAATTAGCGGAACGAGTTTTTTATTATCAGACGATTTCTTTAAGCAATAAAATTATTCAATTTAAATATTATTTCGTTATTTGTTAAAATTATTCTTTTCATTAAATAAAATATTTTTCGAAACATTTGTGTGTGTTCTAAAATCTTAAACAATAATACGCTGTTCCATTTATATTTCAATCATAAAAATAAACAAACATTGATTTTAACTACTTCATTTAAACTTTAAAATGTAATATTTGAACAATTATGAAAGTTTTCAGATATTGGTTCCTCTATATTTCTGAGGGAAAATTCATCCTCGGTTAAAAGTCACTTTTTCACAAAATTATCTTCTAATTATTCTTGAGATACAGCCTTAATCATTAACGGATTTCTATATATGTCAAAGTTTTAAGGTTACACATACTTGGCAACCGAAGCTAAAGTTTTAAATAGCAACCATTGTCTTATGGAATAAATAGTTCACCAAATTTTCGAAGTAAAGATTTTTTCTCCAGATAATTAAATGCTTATTATTTCCAATTTATTTCATAGTTCCAATATAATGGTTTTTTCAACGATTTAAACATATTGTTTTCTAATTGTACGAAGTTAAATAAAATACTTTTTCGGTAAAAATTATTCATTTTTAATAAAAACGGATCTTAATCTTGATATATGAAGAATTTTATCCTTTCATATTGCCTTTTATAGAAGAGGACGAAGCAAACGCCCGCTTAATGAAGCTATTACAGCGCTAATCATAAAAGGTTGACTTTAACCTCTGTATCTAAATTAAAGGTGGAACATAAAACAACATAATAAGGAGTTTAAAGTGCAGTTAGATGCCTTTTTCCGATGGTCATAGGTCGGGCTGTCCGCTGTCTGTAAAGCTATTAGGAAAACTACTGCCAAAGTCCTATTCTATGGCAAAATTCCATCAATTTTCCAACAGTTTCCCAAAGTCCAAATTCTCAGTTTCCATAATCCATTAACAATTTCGCGTATACTAATTATTATTAAAGATTTTGAAAAAAGTATACTATCATAAACAAAAATCGTTAAAAATATGATCATTGTAATACAAAAATAGGATTTGCACTAACTATTATGAAATTTATTTACAAAAAATAATATATTTTAAATTTACATTAAAATAGAAGGTTAATATTTTATACTACTGTCAGTAGCAATTAAATAATTGTTTGTAAAATTGTTATTCATTGAAAATGAAAAATGAACTTACAGACTGTCTCGAGCTAGCCGTGCTAAATCGTCCAGGTGTATCGCAAATGCGCTCTGGTCCGTCAATATTGGAGAGATTGAGTGAAGTATCGGATCCACTAGCAACATCATCCGTTCCTATTAGGGAATCAGAATCCGTCCCTGATGTAATGACAAACTTGTCAGTGAGCAACTCCGTATCACTGTATACGTCCCCTGGTTGCACAGATTGTAGGCGTTGCTTGGCAACCAGTTGACGACGTGTCACTGATGTCTCAAGGTCGAGGCTAGTGGCGCCCTGTGAGAGCCGATTGTTACTGCTATTAGTGTTGTAACGTTCGTTGCGTCGGCGACAATTAAGGTAGCGTGCTTTGCGATCTCTGAAAAGTGAAATTTTTTGATTTTTAATGAATAATAATTATACAAATAATTTTTTATTTATTTTATAGTATGAAATATTAACATTTAATTTTAATGTAAATTTATGAAAAAGGTAAATTTAGGTAAAACATTCTTACTTGTAAACCTTGGACACTACTGGGATATCCGTCTCTTTCTCTACTTGTGGGGTAGTCTCCAGACAAGTGGCCACAGGAACACTCCGCATCAAGATAGCCGCCTCAAAGTTCTGCCTAAGATCCTGGACCAGCTGAATACCACCTCCGCCGCCGCCCTCCTTCACGCGTTCATTCACCTTCATGGCTTCGGCGGGCGCCTCATGTAGATTGGTCGTGGTCATGGATGACGTCATCTCCAGACTGGACGCTGATAGGCCGGAGACCGTGGAAACGTCACTGCTCACCGATGTATCCATGGAGGCCGTCAGCACAGTCGTGGAAGGTTGATGCGCTGCGGTGGACGACCCATTTTCCTCAATTAGCGACTGTTCGCCCACTGTTGAGAGCTCCCTGCGCGACGAGATCGGTGAGGCGATGTTACCGTCGCAATTGGACATGGAGGAGTAGCCGTCGTCCTTGCTGAAGGAGCTCGAGTGGTTCTTGTGGGGCAGCATGGAGGCGGGGCTGAGTGTTGTCGCTGGTTCTTCGGCCGCTTTAACGGCTTCAATCACAGGCGGGGTGGAGCGCCGTGGACCGGCTTTGTTATGAAAGAGAGGGAGAGTCCGCGAGCCCAGGATCACCTGACTGCGCTGGTGGACCGCTGCGAGTTCCCCGTTGGACTTGAGGGAGGCAGACTTCTGCTTTATGACGGAGGGAGGGGGGTGGTGTAGGCCTTCTGGGTGGTCGGTGAAGTCGATCTTGTAGTAGTCAGGGGGAGAAGAGGTAGTTTGGGATGAGGAGGGATCGGTCTCGTGGGTTGAGGACTGATCCGGTTCACTCAGTGGAGAGAATGCCTAAAAAGGAGGAAGGCTATTTGTACGGAAAACAGAAAGCCTAATAAATCAACTATTCAGAAAGGACATATAACTCAAAACTACACAGCTAGGTTAGTGGTATGTTAGCTGAATACAGACAAAACGATTGTCATTGAAAATTGTACCTTTCACTTTTAATGTTCGGGCTATTGTTCTGCCTGTCTATAGTTTTCACTATCTATAGCATCTTTCTATGTTAATTCAAATCCCTGAAACTGTTCTGCCAGTCTATAGTTTTCAATATCTATGGCATCTTTCTATGTTAATTCAAATCCCTGAAACTGTTCTGCCAGTCTATAGTTTTCAATATCTATGGCATCTTTCTATGTTAATTCAAATCCCAGAAACTGTTCTGCCTGTCTATAGTTTTCACTATCTATTCTTACTATTTTAAGCATACACGTATTAAATATCTACCTCGACATTGAGCCTTTCAGATGAGACGCTTGCATGTTTAGAGTCATCCAAATGTGTTAAATGCGGTTCATTGTGTTTCGGAAGATGATTGGTTGTCTTGGAAGAGTTTTGAGCAGATTCCTAAATATACAGACAAACAATGAGAAAATCGATAAAAGTATGACAACTCAAAATTTTTAATCTCAAATCTGAAACGTACAGAATTTTGTGCTAGCTGCACTTGAGAGGACGTGGCAGATGAATTGTGAGACGATGTCGTGGAGGACATGGATTGGTTGATATGCTGATTGGCTGTTACTTTGACTTCCTTGTCCAAGTTTCGTCGGCTGGAAACAAGAGCAACTTCGTCGGGTTGCATAGCTTGGTGGTTATGATGGTGGTTAGGGATGTTGACGGGCTCCTGAGAACCGGTTGTAACAGGTTGATGATGGGGAGGAATAAAGGATGCTTTGGTGTGCTGGTGATGGTAATGGCCACTCTGCAGGCCGTTATAAAGAGAGGCCGAAGGGGAAGGTGGAGGAGTGGACAACTTTGTGTTGATCACGTGGAGCAGGTATTGATTCTGGTCCTGTAATGTTTGCATATGTCGTCGCATTTCTGAGCATTCGTCGCGCATTCCCTGTTAAAAAGACAATTTCTGTTGAGTTAGTTGCTAGACAAACAGATCTAGAATGCGGATGTCTAATTATCACCTTTTGAGCAATTATCGATTGGACAACTTGACCAGCGATATGGTCGACAAATCGTTCGTATTGTAATCTTTGTTTCTCACTGTTTTGCACGAGTGCCTCGTTCTCTATTTCCAGACGTTCCAGACGGCTGGCTAAGCCTTCATTGCCGTCGACAGCTCCGTCAAGCGAACCGACCTGTAGATAAAACAACATGGTTTCAAAGAGAGAGATGAGAAACAAGCATAATTATTATATAATTTGGGGTTGACCAACACACCTTCTCCGCTAAATCTGACATTTGTTCCTTTAACAAAAGATTCTCCTGTTCTAATTGTGAAATCCTTTGAAGGTAAGCATCATCAGCCTGTAAATTAATATAAATTTTAAATATTCGATATTTATAAGTAGTATACTACTCAGAAGTAGCAAGTGACATATTCATAGAATAACTAATAATTAAAATACGGCAACAAATATTATAAAATAGCTGTTTCACTAAAATGAATGTTAACAATGGTTATAATGCACATGATTGAAAACTTTTTCAAAATTGTTTACATGAAATATAGCTTGAATAATTTTCATTGCATCTTCTAACTGTTATAATTACAATTTGAGACGGAATAATCAGTAGTTTAATAATTTATCGTTGACAAAAATAGAACAACTCCTTCAAGTCAATTACTTTCGAGTTAACCAAGTGAAAACATTGACAGAAGTACTTTTATCTTCATCTTTCAAAGCATAATATTATATACAATTCAATTGTCTAACTATATGTATAATTGTGTTTCTTTCTGCACCCTTAAACACCCTCAAGATATTTGCAGTTTGAGTAGAGTCAAGGGGAGGAGAACCATTGATTCGAAAGTTAGTACTTTGCCTTAAACCTCCACTATCTCTCCAGGAAATTGAGTGTTGTGGTCACGTCAGCACAGATATAATCGACTTGAGACATTTTCTGCCTACTTTGAATTCAACGGGAGATTACGACGCACTATACACTGTTAATTACATTCTCGACAATGCGAGCAAAGTGAGGTTAACGGATTTATTTAGAAAGATTTGCAAGGTATATAAAAACAAAGTATACACAATGCTAAAAACGTCATCGATACGGGTCTCATACAAGCAGTATTTCAGAATATTCTTGATTCAAATTCAATTTTATTACATTTCATATAACGTTCAGTGAACTTAAAAGTTAGAAAATCGATAATTTCAAGTTTTAAATAATTTAAATTTCAAATTACAAATTACAAACGAATATATAATATAGCCAAATTTTCATTTTTTTTGCCGGAAATACAGTGAAATTATTTTCTTTTATGAGGATTAGTAGAAAAATCCTCTAGAATGAAATGAAATGAAAGTAATTTAAATATTTCCTGTCATCCTACATATTTAATATAGATTTAACTCAGCGGAGTATAATCCACAAATAATGAAAAAGTTAAAATGATGACAAATATTTCATATCTGAAGAGAAAATTAATAATGTCGATCTACTGAATTATTGAAAAATTATCACGCCATTGTTGAAAATAAATAATTGATCATGTGTGTTATTGATTTATTCAAATACACGTGACAAACTCTCCAAGGATTCTGCCCGTGTCATTGATTTCCACTCATAAATAATTACAGAATCAATCTATGTTCAGAGGGGATAATATCTACCAATTGTCGTGTATAAATAGACGTTGAGTCATTTCATACAGCTGGCAATGAACAAATTATGGAGAAGAATTTATAGAAAGTTTATTTCGAACGACGAAAAACAATTTCAGCTAAGATTCTGCGTCTGGACTAAATCCATTATAAAATCAATAATTGTATATCGATCTCAATTATTTCACAAATATCAAGTGGCTTTATTAAAAATGCTTTTTAATTCTATTTAAAGATCGTTCTTTAAAAATTATTCGATTAGCTCTGTTATTTACATTCTAAAGAAATACCCTCGATTTGCATTTCCTATCTATAGTGCACTATAGAATATATCTATGGTTTTAAGGCTGACTGTTAAAATTAACTTTTCTGATTATTTGTCAAGTAAGAAAATATTTCGCGATAAAACTCTTCCTAGAGCTTATATACCTAGCTCTTTCATTGTGAAGTATCATTAACTGGAAACATTAATAAAGGATTGAAATACACACCGGTTATAATTAATAAATGCATCAGGTCGAATGAAATACATAATTCTAGCATATAGCCTTACATCCCTGTAAAACTTGTTCCCATTTTTCCCAGAGGTGAAAATTAAAACAGAATTTGAAGGGAAACTGTGAGATATTCTGTATATATGTGAATATAGGTATGTATGTATTTTTCTTGTATAGGAAAACTTTTCCCAGTAACGGAGCAATTTATATAGCTAAAAATAAACCTTAAATTTGCGTCATTATTACAGATTAAAAAAAGTTCTTTTTATCAAACGACTTTTTTTAAATATTAATAATCATATTCTAAGTAAGTGGACATGGACGCGAGTTCCATTTTGTAATTTACGCAACAACAAATTTTAAAGTGTGTAAATCAGATTAAATCATACAGTAATCTAAATATAATGTTTCCAATGTTCCTACTTATACAAAGAAATAAGATTCAGAGGAGCTCGAATTATGCAAAATCGCAGCTCTCTGTAGCTCAGAATATCTTGCGTATCCATAATGGATGTTATTTGGGGATATTGCAAGAATTTTACACCACGGCTGCATCTCGTGAATTTTTAAATACTATAAATAATTATGTAAATGGGAAATATTGAATTATATAGATTAGATATTGTCGGTAATAATTGTCTGTGAATAATGTGTATGGATGGGAAGGTAGGGTAGCTGTTTTATGGGAATATAACATGACTTTCAAAGTAATTCTGTAAATTATTGATTTGTTTCGTAAAAAAAAGAAGAATAAAATGAACTCCGATGTCCTTAGAGGGTTGGCAAAATAATATTTCATTCTTTATCCCAAAAGATATCTTTAAGTAGTGTCAAGATGCGTCAAGAAGAAAGCAATCTCAAAGATTGTATTCATGAAATAGATTTTCAAACATCGGTATTTGAATCCTGAGAATCGTGAATTTTAAATGTAACCGTATGATTATCAAACATTTATAATTATTTATAAAAAGGAATTATTTTAGAAATATCACACACTTTTGAACTACAACCAACAGCTCTGGGATTATATAAGAGTGACCCCATTTCTGGCTGGTTGAAGCGTTATCAGGTGGTTCAACCATCCAATATACCGACATTCAATCTAGATACCCACATGGTATCTATATAGATGCGCCTATTTCTGCATCTGAGTGTTTTACATGAAAATATTTCCACAAAAAACTTACTAAAACTGTAAAAGAAGCATAAACAAGATGATACAGTGTCTAAGTGCCCCAATTTTGGTAGGAGATAAAACTGCCGAAGTGTTTGGTGACATGAACTAGGCTATATTACGTGTCAGTGGAGTTGATTGGACCCGAAGCGGTGAATATGTTTGATCCAAAGACCAAAGTTACTTTCGACTGTGTCACACGATCAAGATAGGCATTGCAATAAAAAAACATGGTCGTGGGAGTTCAATTTTAATATTAATTGAACGGGTGTAAGTAAATATCTGGACTCTGTTATATTATAACATTATATTTATTCAGTTATGGAATGGATCACCTCCAGATGTCTTTTATTACAAACTGACAATGATGTACATAGATTAAATTAAATAATATGAAAGCAAGGGATTAATTTACATCCACGAAACTGTTAGGGCTGACATACCTTTTAATATCTATAGCATCTTTCTATGTTAATTCAAATCTTGAGACCTGTTCTGCCTGTCTATAGCTTCCAATATCTATAATATCTTTCTATGTTAATTCAAATCCCTCAGGAACTTTCTGCCTGTCTATAGTTTCCAATATCTATAGCATTTTTCTATGTTAATTCAAATCTTGGGACCTCTTTTGCCTGTCTATAGTTTTCAATATCTATAGCATCTTTCTATGTTTATTCAAATCTTGTGACCTGTTCTGCCTGTCTATAGTTTTCAATATCTATAGCATCTTTCTATGTTAATTCAAATCTTGTGACCTGTTCTGCCTGTCTATAGTTTTCAATATCTATAGCATCTTTCTATGTTTATTCAAATCTTGTGACCTATTCTGCCTGTCTATAACTTTCAATATATATAGTATCTTTCTATGTTAATTAAGATCTCGGAAACTTTCTGCCTGTTAATTCAAATGCCTTATAAAACTGTTCTGCCTGTCTATAGTTTTCAATATAGCATCTTCTTATGTTAATAATTCAAATCTATAAAACGGAATTGCCTGTCTATAGCCTATACAAAGCCTATTTCCCTGTTAATTCAAATCCCTCACTGGATTTGTAGATGTCCAATCTAAATATCTACAGAAAGACTGAATTTTACGTCATAAGCGATCAGCTCCAATAGTATTTATTAGAAGTAATTGCTACGGCATAGTTACAAAGTTAAATTAAAAAAAACTCTTTCTTTGCCTCAAGCAAAACAACAACAAAGCTCTACAAATGGTCTGCCAACTGTTTTTTTCTCCTGACAGAACAAAAGAATTGTTGATAGAAAAATATTTGTCAGAACAAAGATTCTCCAAAAGTTGTAAGCTGGTCATAAATAATTGAGTCAGTTTCATCAATGTATCAATCAACATTCCTTTATTTACCCCTAAATGATGCAACTGACATCGGAAAAGGCTTCCTTTATTCTTCTAGGACTCTTTCTCTAAAAACGGAATTTTCTTTCAGAAAAGCAATTTATACAAATTACAAAATTGAAGGAAACATTAACGTACGTTTAAACAACAATCACTTCTTTTCAAAATATTGACATAATATTGCCTATCTATTCTTTCAATATTAATATTTATGGATTAAACACACATTAAAAAATTTATACTAAGAAAAACCATAGATATATTCATTCTATACGAGTCAAATAACCAAAGATGTAAACGTAGTAAATAATAACGCCCACACACCACTCATTGCAGATAAGAAAGATCTCTAAATCTCTGTTTATCCTAGTTTATTTACACAACCTTGTCAACCATTTGGTCATGGTTCTTCGAGCCTGTTTAATCTCGGGATAACCGATCATGCATCCTTCCAGGTCACTGCCTACATGCGAGCCTTGGATTGTGTTGAAACCCGATCGCCATAGGATCCCTCCAGATTGCGACCAATTCTGGCCCTGTCCAGTAAGTGAAACTGGGGTCACACGAGTTGACCAAAATGGCATTAAGGTATACAGTACAGTACACTCTCCCGTAGAGAAAAATTGACGAATTTTAAAGGTTTTTTGTGTGTGGGAGAACTTTTATTTCAATTATCGGAGAGAAGTTTTGCCGACTCACCTTTTGTCTTCGTCGGAGAGAAGTCATTTCGGCCTCAAGACGCTGACAAACAGTCTTCAGTTCTGTCACCTGCCGCACCTGAACTGACAGTCTGAAACATAAGGGAAATAGAAAGTTTCGTCATGACATCAGGCATAAGAAAGATCTATTTATTATTTATTTCATAGATATTGTATATTATATATAGAACTAGATTGGACATCTAAAATATTTCTATACTAAAGTATGTTGC